>JAMXBB010000009.1:40060148-40252600 GCA_024138015.1 Lumnitzera littorea
TGTCTTTATAACAAAGTTTTACTTAAACTCCATGACAAATAGAGGCTGCAATAGACACCTCATTTTTGTCCCCTTATAATTTTATAATTTTTAAAATAAAATAAAGAGTCCTAATTTAGGAAAAAAGCACAAAAAAAATTTAAAAAATACAGAAAAACAAGAAGGTTTAGAAAAATACAAAAAGATAGAAAATTTTAAAAAATCACAAAAAATAGAAAATTTGGGAAAAATAATAATAATAATAAATAAATTTTTTAGATAGTTTAAATAAAATAAGATTGTTTATTTTAGTCTTAGTATTTTTTTTTAGGGCCTTAAATAATAAAAGAGAAGAGGAATATTGAGCTTACGTTTAGATTTAAATCTAACCCAAGCAAACTTGGTCCATATATGCAATATAGTACAAGTTAATGGCTTAATGGTAACACATTTTGACTTTACATTACACTTGACATGAAGATCTTAGGTTCAAATCTTATTAAAGGCACAAAGTGCCTTTTATTTTTTCTCCATAAAACATACTGCTACCTATCAAGATAGCATTAAGCCATGTGGCACCACATCAGCACCTTCGTAACACTTCACTTCCCTTGTAAGACACATGGCATGATACCATAGGACTACGTAGCGCCACATCAACAGCCCCTTTCCTTCTCTTTCTCCTCCTTTCCTGCTCTTTCCTTTCTTTTCCCGCATGTACCTAACCTAGGTAGCCATGTTTAAAACCATTTTTTTTTTCCCTTAACTTTGCAATTTTGCCAAAAACGTAGCTTCATACATTTATTTAATGGGTCAAATTAGCATTTGATATTGGAAAAAACCCCATTTTTACCTGAGTGTTAGTGTCTTCAATTCAAGCTCTTGAATTAAAAATCAAAGCTTCTGAATGTTGTTTAGGTAAAAATGAAACTCTATGAAGGCTTTTTGACTAGCGAATGAATGCGAATTCAATACAAATTGAAATAAAAACCATCAACCCATTCAATCAAATCTTTGAAATTAATAGTGGTTTCTCGCTTGCTATGGAACTTCAAAAACTATAAAAGGGGTCAAACACAACAAACTTAGATCCCTGTAATTCGAAATCCATTCTTGAAGTCTCTCTTTGGAATTTTTCAAACTCTTTCTCTCTACCTCCCCAACCACGTTGGCTCTCTTTCTCTCTCTCTTAGTCACTTCCGAACTTCCACCACCACCATACATCTGCCCACTCTAAGCTCTCTTGAACTTAGCCCCTTTTGCCCTTAGCCATACATCTTAATGTCCTAAACAATCCACCACCGTGATCCCTAACCCTAGCCATGACCCCTACTCTTAAACCATTATGTGCCACCACTTTCAACATGAACCAGCTGTTGTGAACGATGACCAAGAATAAATAAGACCGGTCGTTAAATGGATTCAAACTTGCAAAAAGCTCAAAAAAGATTAATGGGAAAAAGTGCAAAAGGGTAAAAACAAAAAATGAAATAGTAAGTAAAACATATGAACAGCTCTAGAGGATATAATACACCAATGGAACTTCCAAGAACTTACAGCTTAATTCGATATGATGCACAAATTGGTCCGGTAAAGTTACTTGTCACCTAACCTTGCTTATGGAAAGGATAAAAGTGATGTCGAGAGTAAATAAACAGTGTTTACGCAAGGAAGAAAAGTACTCAAAGAGTATATATTAAGAATGATTTGATCTCTTCACAGTTACAAGTACAAGGGTATTTATACTCATAAGTTAGTGCAACCTGCATAAAAAGGAAAAAACAAAAATGTATTTCCTAAGGAAATAATGTACAAGATATAAAATGGTAAAAATGAATATACAAGAAAAATAATCATTGTTGCAACGGATTCTGCACATAATATTGTACACGTGGCGATGCTACATTAGCGAGGTTGCTAGAAGATGCGGAAAAAAAGTACGAACAGATGGGCTTGTCTAAGTAGGGATAGCTTAGTTAGTCTAGACTCTCTCTTTCGACTTCTTGGCAATCTCAGCAAAGAGGTTGCCGAGTAATTAGTCAGCTTGGTGTTGGAGAGTAATCTTTAACTCGGCGTTAGGGTGGTCATACGGCGCGATGTGAAAGGTACTAGGGTAAAGAAGTACTTGGCCTCGATAGGAGTTGATTGGAATAGCAGTATTCGTTATGCCAACCATTTTAGTCCTCGGGCTCGACGGTGGGTTAGAGATTCAATAGCCTGATTCCCATCACCAGCCCTATGGTCGAACTCACTACACTCCACAACCTTGAACTCAACCACCCATTCATGCCCAACAGCCACCTACGAAGCTCCCTTACTACCACTGCAACCACCTCTCTCCGACGAACCATCAAGCAACCACTACTTATTGAGGCACTTGGCTTACCTTACCCCCACCCCAAGCCCAATAAAAATCTTACAAAAACCCTCTTACCCGCTCGATTTGGTTGTCAAATCATCTCGAGTCATCTTCGTGTGTTATTGCTATTGAAGTTTGGAAACAACCCTATTCGTAATCCAAAGACTCGCGTCTAGACTCGAGATCAACCCGACCACAAACCGCTCTATGACCTGTACATAGCATCTTCGGTCCGGCCCTGTTTAGTTTAGTTTATTTTGCATTTTTTTTATTCATCCCCCATTGTACTTGTAATTGTAAATTAAAAAAAATGAAAAGAAAGAAAAAAAAAAACAAAAGAAGAAAAACCAAAAACAAGTTTAATTTTATTTTTCTGTTTTAAAGAGAAATTAATAATAGGAAAATAAAACAAGTTAAAAAAATAAAATTAAAAAATAGAAAAATAAAATAAATAAACAAATAAATGGATCATTTTTCAAGTGAAACAAAATAAAATAGACCATTTCAAAACTGGGACCATCCTTAGACTTTTTAAAATAAACCAACTTTAGGACCCTTTAGAAATTTTTGTTAAAATAACTTGAACTAGGTTAAAAATGTAAACTCAGCATTTTTGAAAATTAAAATTGACCCGATCGCTTATAGTTTTTATAGAAAGAACTACGATGTATTTGATTTCAACTACAAGATACGTAGGTACCTTCGAGGAGACATAAAATTTGTAGAAATTTAATTTATCATTTTCTATAAATTATAGCTCGAATTATCCAATTTTGTAAAATAAATCTAATTTAATTCATTTACTAGTGATTAAATTTCATTTTAAAGGTGATTTTAAAAAGTGAATCTAAATTCAGAAAGTTAGTAACAGTATCTGTAAGGGTTTAAAAATATTAGCCCTCGGACTCGATCTTTGGTTTTTCAAAACTTTTTTTTTTCCCCTTAAGATTGGTTTTTCAAATAAACCCACGACTAGGTTAAATTGGTCCACTCATTTGATTTGACTTAACTCGTTCCTTTTCCAACCTCGATTGAGTGGCTACTCTAATATTTAAAGAATAAAAAACCAAGTTTTTCTTAATTTTTAGTCGAGAGTCAATGTTAAACAGTTAGGGTTTAATATTAATCGGGTTAAGGAAAATAACATAACCGAAAAAAAAATTAGGTTTGACATTTATTAAAACTTTAGAGAGTTAATCCTTAAACCATTAAATACCTACTTACCCTAAAAAAGCATCATTCCTAATCTTCTAAATAACTACCTTTAGCTACTGCATGTGGATAATTATAAGTTATACTATGGTTTTTTTTTTCTTATGACGGAAGGGTACGGTTGTATTGTGACCAGTTACTTCTAGACACATGAATTACCTTACAAAACTCATGCACTAGGTAAGAATAGCTTAAGTTGTATAGGTATCCCAAGAAATATCCATAGTGGGATTTAAACTCAAGACCTCATGCAAGTTGTTATGAGTAAGTCTTAGGCCTTAACCACTAAGCCAATCCCTTAGGGGTTAGTTATACTATGGTTTTGTAAAAACTATTCAAGCTTCTTTATAAAACACTTATTTAGAGCATTGTTTTTGCAAAATTGGAACTTTATACTAAAATCTTATGATTCAATTTTAACAAACCAACCATATAACATCAAATTCAACATCTTAAGAGTATACCCATAAACTTTTATGCCGAAACTACATGAATTGGTTTTTCATAAACTCAATCAAAAATTTGTGTGCGGGATGTTTTTCTTAAGAACCTTATTTCTATACTCTAAATTTTGAAAATTTAATTGGAGATTTGAATTGCTCATGCAAAAATATGTAGGGAAACCAATTTTCAAAATTTTTGATAAATGTTTGTTATTTTTTCCTAAATTTTGATAAAATAAAAGAAAAATAGCACCTCAATGAAACCCGATGCTTCGACCACCATAGGGGAAAGGGAAGGTTGTCAATCGACCTTACCGTTAGTCGCTTCTTTAGGTGGTGGTATGACCTTGCTTTTAGGTGATTGGGTTCCTTAGGTACTTAAATATCTCCTTTGTTTGCACTATAATTCCTTAATTTTGTTTCCTTCACTCTCCGGTTCTATTTTTCACTTCTTAAAATTTTTGTAACCTTGCAAATGTCTAAACTTTGTTTACAATGATGATTGTAATTTTGTCTAGCTTACTTGGATGGCTTTTGATTTTTCTATCCTTATATAACATGTGTAAAGGTTAGGTTTAAGTGTCAATAAAGTTGGTTTTCTTATTTCTAAGTGTTCTTAAATCCCTACCCTACCCACAATTGTATGAGATTTTCTAACAATTTTTCCATTTTTTATTAAATTATTTAGTAAATTTTACCCAATTTTAAGTGTTTCAATAATCACGGGTATATATATTTATATAATAATTATATTATACATTATTTTATGTATAATATTGATCACATTATTCCTATAGTTTATCTCTAAGGATTCATTAATTTTTTGAAACTTAATTCGTTTGTTACCAATAAAATAATAATAATAGAGTAAATTCCCACTATTTTAGTTATATCTTTAATATTTTATTATATTTTTAAAATTTGAGTTTACAAAAACTCCTCATCTAATACTACAAAATCTTTCGTAAGTTTTTAACTCAATCGAGTTACCTTCTCAAATAGTCTAAATTGACTACCGAACCTAGTTGTATAAGTATGGGTCTTATGCTTTTACTTTACTTTGTCGCAATAAGAAAAATAATATTTTTTTTGTAGCTTGCTTTTGCTATTTATCTAACATTTGAAGTATTCGATGTTTAAAAATTTCACTCTAAAAGTTTTATTCAATTTATAGGGATAAAAGCCATGAGGTTTGATTTTTTTTTTTATAAATATAAGTATTTTTTTTTTAAATTTCAACTAAAAAAAGCTGGATTGCGTTGAAGGGAAGGTCCATACATCAGTTCTTAATTATTGTCTACTTTATTATTCTCTTTGATTCTTAGTAACTTCTCTAAGCTTTCTACCTAACTAACCCTCCCATAATTTTAAATTTGAAAAACCACATCTTCTTCCCATTTTTATGTTCATTTATACCAATTTCCTGGAGAGAGAAAGCTTCATCCTTACCTTGCAATTTTGAAATCAAATTCAAAATAAACAAAATTTCAAACTAATATAACATACATACATACATATATATATGAAAATTTTATCAAATATCTTTTACTTTTCTAATTGGTGGTTCACCAAAAGTTCAAAGCTAAGTGATTTCCTTAAACACTAGATAGTGTAGGTGCCCAAAGATATTAAATAAACAGTATGAAAGAAAAAAGGTATGTGTTAAGTCTCTTAATTTGGTTTTGATGATAACAAAATATGTGATAAGTTATCTAATATATTTATGACGTGTATAGATATATCATGAAAAAAATTTTGATTAATTCTAAAAGAAACCACAATGGAAAAATTTTAAATATGTTTAACAAGAACATATGAAATCAATTTAAGGAAGAAAATTAAGTTTAGAATTGTGTTAGTTAGAATGTATATCAGCAAAACATCACTATGTGCGTTTGGAAATATATTCAGTATGTTAGAATGTGTATTAGAATGTATATCAGCAAACATCAGAACGTATATCAGCAAACATCAGAACATCAGTCAGAATGTATATCAGTAAACATTAGAACAATACTGATTATGAATAGTATTGATTCCAACATCTGTTCCTATGCTATTTTCTGAATAATTTGAACAAATTAAGTTGGAAAAATACATAGAAGGCCTAACTCCAATTTATTGGGCATATTTAGGTAATGTGTCTAATTTCGTTTCACTAAGATGGTTTAGTCCATAGGGATTTTAAGTCGGATTAGTTTCGATTTTATAGAATGGTTGATTAATGGTTAAGCGATATATTCAAATAAATTTTCAGACAAGTTATGTTGAACAAGTTTTTGCTAAAATTCTATAAGGTTCGATATATTTCTTTTAACGCATTGTTGATAAAATTCTCAAGGATTATAAGGTAACTTGTAAAGGATAAGGATGAATATTTTGGATATATTTGTCTAGATTTTTAGGAGTTTTTCTAATTTCAAAAATTCAAATAAAGATATTGAAGAAGGGAATAGGTTTGTTCACAGCAAATATTAGATAAGTTATGATTAGGTGTCAGACTATTCTTGAAGAGCAAGATATATGAAGATTCGATCATATCTTTTCATAATTATCCATAATATTTGAAGTGTGATTTTAGAATTTTTGAATTTCCATGTAATCAAAAGAGGATTGGAGCATATCATCACGTACAACAACTGTTAAATGACTCAAACTCAGTAAAAAAACAAATCAGGATCAGCTTAATTCAAGTTTTCAAAAATTCAAACTTTTAGTTCCTATTTTCATGGGATATTTCTCTAACAACAAAACCAATTGTGTTTGAATAAAAATATTTTGGACAAAAATCTGGAATTAGCCGTTTTTAGCTGTTACATGAGAGTTTATTTAATTTAGAGACGATGCTGATCAAAGGAGAACTGTATACTCAATATTAGAATCGAATTTTAAAAACTCTCTCAAGAAGATTGTTATAAACTATATTAGGAACCGAGTGAAAATAGTTTTGTTGTTTCATTGTTATTGCATTCGTGCGAAAGTTGTAAAAAGCTTTTTGATTATATTGTTTCGCTTTAGTTGTAAATATCATTGGAATTGTATTTGAAAAGAAAGAGGATTAGAGAGTTCTCTAAGTCCTGTATATAGCTTAAGAAGAAGTTAGTGAGATAGGACAAAGAAGTGATTAGATATCTTTGTAATCTTTTTTTGATCATTTTTTATTAAAAAGATTGGATTAGTGAACGACACCTGTGAGCAGAATTGAGTTTTTAGCGGTGGAGTTAGAAGAGAGTAGTAAGCAAAAGGCTGAAGTTCTATAAATCGATTCCTTAATCTTCTTTCTCTCTACTTTATTTAGTTTATGATTTTTATTTGTGTTGCACAATCAATTTTCAATTGCTATCACGCCATTTAAGCTATTAAGAAGGGTTTTGTTTTAAAATAAAAAGTTTTAGTTTTTGCGAAAGATATCAATTCAACCTCCTTTTGATATCTTACTGAAACTAATAGTATGTACCCATAGAAGCCAAAATTATTAAAAAAAAAAACTTTTTTGAGTTGATAATTTATGGGATGTTTGGTACACGAAAATATACTTGAAATAGAATTTTAATTTTAAGTTCTATTCATTTTCAATTTTTAAAAGCTGGAATTATGATTCTTTGGAATGGATAATTTTAGCTTTAGAGGAATTAAATTTTGCATTTGAGGGGGCGAAATTACAATTCTATTCCATCATTGCTAATTAAATAACTTTTTTAATTTCATTAATGTATATTTATTACATCCTCAAACTTAGGTACTTTTGATAAATACCATTATAATGCGCTCCTTTTCTGTTTTGAATTTGCTACAACTAAATATAATATAGAAATAAAATCAACAATTTGGTAGACATTTTTGAATATAGAAATTGACTTGTCATTTCATTGTTGATTTTGTTACAATTCTAGGGATGTCACTTGACAGGTCATTATAAGGTTTTTGATCCACTAAAAATTCTATGGGGTTAAACCCTTAGGATTTTGATACAAGTTTTGGAAGTGGTTTTCAAATCCTATAGGGTTACGTATGGGTTTTAGAATTTAGAAAAAAACTTGACAAAAAACTCAAACTTAGTTAAAAATAATAATATATACATATAATATCTTAGTAATTTAGTTAAAAATATGTAGCTAAAAATAATAAAACATAATAATTTATAAAAAATATTTTGTCTTGTATTTCAAACAAAAAAAAAAAAAAAACCTCATGTCTTTCTCTCTCTCATAGTCTCATACTCTCACACTCTTTACAACTTTTTTCTTCTTATAACTCTCTTAAAAAAAAAAAAAACCTAACCCCAATAATATATTATTATCATTTTTTTTAGATTGTAATAATATGCAAAAAGCTTATTTAAGGATATTAAAAATATATAAATGAAATTATTATTCAAAACAAATCATACACTATTTTTGGTGTAGACTTACAAATCAATTTTTATTTTTATTTTTTGCTTTAATGAGTCGGGTCTGATTTTTAATGGGTTTTAAAAAACTTCATAGGAGTGGGTTCTAGAAATAGGGTAAAACCTTGTAAGATACCTTATAAGGTTTTAGGAAGCCTTGTAGGTTACTAAGTTGGGTTCGAGTTTTGCAAAACCCATTCCAAACCCGCCCTAATGGCATCCCTATACAATTTATTCTATCCTTGCTAATCAAATACTTTTCTTTAAAAGAATTTATTAATGCATATTTATTACATTCACAAAATGTGGTACTTTTGACAAATATTGCTATAATGTGTTCTTTTTTGTTTTAAATTTGCTATGGCAAAACATAATATAGGAATGAGGTCAACAATTTTGTAGACGTTTCTAAATATAGAAATTGACCTGTCAATAATTTCATAAACATTACACCACCAACATGATAGCTATTATTGACTTACTACCAATTATATAGCACCATCATGATGAGAGCGAGTTAATTAGTAGTAGCAATAGTGATAATAGGATGGTAGTCATATAAGGTTAACAATAACGATGATGCTATGGTATGGTAAAGGCATTAGAAATATGATGATTATAGTGATTGCAACTATGATGTAATGAAGTTATGGGTGATAATAATGATCCTAAAGTGTAATAGCTGTGATGGTAGTTGTGATGTATGAGTTTCTAGAGATGATAATGGTCATGTTGAAGATAATGCAATGGTATGATGGTGGCAATATAATGAAGAACACTAGGCTAAACTCAAGAGAGGGTGAATTAAGTTTTAAGGACAAATTGCAATTCTTTTTCGATATAAACAACTAAATGCAATAATAAAAGTAGTTAAAGAAACAATAGAACAATAATAAATGTGGAAATTTAAATAAATAGGGATAAAAAAGATCAAACTTGGATTTAACGTGAAATTCAGACAATTCCTATCTCTACGGATACACAATATCTCCAACCGAGGACTTTACTTTACTTTATTGATTTTACAACTTAATTGCTCCATGAGCTACACAAGCTTACATAATCTCTTTTATACACAATTAACTTGATTGTATCACTTCCTTTACTCGAGATTACAAATGCGAGAACTTTTAAGCACCACAACTATTTCTCTTTTTGTTTGATATCAAATAAGTGTACAAGAGATCAAACAGAAGTAGAATAAACTTGAGAATGCAAGAGAATGTCTTTAAATTGGAGTAGAATATGAAATCTTAAAAACCTTTGGTTGGATTGTTTAGCTTTTATAACAACTCATTAAATTCTTTTCGTTACCGCGCATTAAATGGTCCAACGGCTACTTGAAACTTACTTACCATCACGTTAGTATTTTGAATTATCAGCAAGCTGGTAAAAAATATCCTACCATTAAATGAACTGATAAGTGAACCGACAAGCCGACTCCTTAAGGCCAATGAGTTTTTTTTGTGTTTTTTAGGATTTTATATTGTTACACCCCGAAGCGGCAGAGTCGTAATAACCCCGCTGTGTAAACCATCCTAAGATAGAAGTTGGCCTTACAACCGCTATCTTAGGCCTGATTTACACAAGGTATCCACAACTAACCCGTTTTGAAGTAAACAGTTTGTAATTTAAATAAATCATTTACCTATGAAAGTGAGGAAATATACATATACGCTATAATTAAGTTATTACAGTTAAAGTTTATACTAATTCTCCGTAATATATTTCCTAGTTATTACATCATTTAGAATGGAAAATAATTCTAAAATAGAAACTTAGACCTTAAAAATATGTGTTTATTCTTCAATGTTTTTCCTCACTCTCCAAGATCCAATAGTTGTTAGCTTTGGAGTAGTTATATGCCGCTTCTTAGCCAGCACCTGCACGACGTCTACAGGGATGTGAGCAACCACAGCTCAATAAGTTATGATGGAGAACTTAAAACTATACCATAAATACATAACAGGGTTATCAATTAACTTATTAGGTGCAATGCATGTGCAAGCAAATGCCATCGCACAACGTTGTTCGGCCTATCGTGAGATTAGAGAAATTACGCCCGCTCTAATCCGGGTTGAGGAGTTGCCATTAATGCAACAGTTCATGACTAAACCCAGGCTTGTGCAATGGAGACCTCGCTCCTCCCGTGACTACCTTCAAACCACTGACTTCACCCTCGCTACGACCTTCTCTCCTGTCACTTAGTTCGACTGAGGATGAAGAAGGGACCATTATACAATCCTGCGCTATCCCTTTCGAAGGGGTCGGTATTTGGCCGGAGAGTCCTAAGTTCCCCTAATGGGTTGCCATGTAGGTTTGATTATGATTATAAGCCGTATATTTGATTAGGTCCAGTTTAGGGTGATCAATCATTTTATACAAATCATACTATACAAGCTAGAACAACAAACAGAATCATAGCATCACCCATAATCAAGCACATGCACACATTCAACTATCTAGCAAGCACAAACAAGCATAATCTTAAGCCTCCAAAATACAGCATCGTATTAATCCCAACTTACCTCAACTCCTCGCTCACTCACTCGAGGTCCGACTTGTTCAGGCCATCGCCGATCATCCCTATAACACAAATGTGATTTCAGTTTTTCGTATAACTATTATAGGTTTGTTTTATCTTATAACGCTTATTGTTATGTTTTGTTTAGGGTTTAATATGCTTAATTATCTAGGTCTTAAGTCTTTTACAATCATTTTAGGTTTGGGGTTAGGTTCGGGTTCGGTTTCCGCATCGATTTCTAAACTAAGTTCTAATTCGATTTTCCAAGTAGTGTTTTATACTCCAACCCTAGAAATTCGTTTCAATCCATAATGTGAAATTAATCACATTACTTTCCAATCTCTTAAATACCATCATTACCCCTAGTCAGTATTTATTTTACTAGGTACACTTAAATCCATATTAGTGTACTGGATTCACTCCTAATGTGAGAAATTTTTACATTTTTCATATAATTACATAAATTCAAGTTTCCTATTAGATTTATTGTACATTTTTATTATTATCAAAATATCAATTTTTATTATAATATTTTCTATTTATTATATTTCCAATAATTACTTATTATGTATTATTACCTTTTATGTATATAATACACTTCTAATATTTCTATCACTCTAGTTATCATCTCTAAACATCAATTATCATTTCAAAATATCTAAATTCATCCTAAATCAGATTTTACTCCTAATTACCCTAATTTACAAATTTAACTTAAAATGTACTATTTTTCCATATTACTTATTTACTATATAATTAACCTAATAATTATATCTAACATCCTAATTGCTACAAGTATCATACTCCATCAAATTTCAACATCCTAAAACATGTACTTATTCACTAAATCAGTAATTAACCATCTAGTTAATTTATTAGCCCTAAATTACCCATTTTATGCCTCATTTTAAGGCCTAAAAATTATTTAAAAATTTTAAAAATTAATTTTTGAAAATGGGCTTCATAGCACTGTTCTATATCATCTAAGTAATCTACACAAAAATTTTGGGCTCGAAACTACACTCCTAAGATCATTTATTTCTAAATCGAAATATGCTTGGTTTGGCATGATTTCTTAAGGACCATATATTACAAGACATATTTTCATCAAAATAATATTTTTTATAAAAACTATATACAAAAATATTTCAAAATAACAAAATTCATAATTTTCTAATAATATTTACTATTTTTATAAAATTACACAAGAATCAGGCTAGAAATCGGGCTCACCGATTTGGGTGGCTCCGGCCACCGTCGGCCGCCGTGGCCTAATCGGCAGGCTTGGACGCTGCCACCACCATGTGGTGGTGGTGGCCGTCCATTTCCAACTACTAGTCCGATGGGAGTTCCCTTTAAAGGCCCTAATTGCACATTTTTTCTTATTTTTTTTAACTCGAATTTTTCTCTCAATTTTCGCCTCTCTCTATTTTTCTCACTTTCCAAATTGCTCAAATGAGCTCTGTGATTTTTCTTGTTATTTATAGACGATTTTGGTAATTATTATGCATTAATTAGACATGACTTTGCCCAATTTCCTTGATTTTTGGCTTTTGTGTTACCTAATTCTAATTGGTTGATTTTTATTTTGCAGATCCTAACATGCCACGACCTGATTTGGATCATCTTATCCTCTTTTGATTTTTTTTTAGATTTTTCCATAATTAATTTATAATTTTCTTTAATTATTTACTTAGTTTTTGGCCAATTTAGGTAATTTCGCATATTTTTATCTACACGTAAATATATATGGGGTACACGTGAACATTCCTAATTATTATTTAGGTCATTTTAAAATTTTTAGTATACATATAATCTATATTTAGTAATTTATTAGTTATTAAATTACACTTTTCGCCTTTTTGGTAATTAGTACTTATTATGCTTAAAATTTGAAAATTTTATAATCTCCTATTTTACTACTTATTTTCTTAAATTCACATTTACGGAGTCATTTTTACTAATATTTTTAGCTTTACTTTATAATTTAGGTTCGATTGAGTCTTTCAACCGATCAAAATCTCGAATGGCTAATTATGAGGCTTACATATATCGTCAATCTGGTTCTATCTTGAGTCGTCAACCTAGTAAACTAAATATCACCTAAAATTTTTTTTCATACACAACAAACAGATACTCTTTGTATTCTAACTTCAAGATCATTTTGTCACTATTCAAAAGATTAAATTTCTTATAGAGATAATTAATATATTTAATAATTAAGTAAGTTAATTGATCTTATTTAATTATCTCAATATAATCAAATAATACTTAATTTAATCATCCACTTGTTTTGTTCTCTTCAAAATTAACATGTTTAGATATATACTTTTTTATTTTGTTCTCATCAAAATCAAATAATAAACCCTAAGTTCAACATATAAGAGATGATAGTATGATGATAATAATATAACAATAGTTAGTATGATGATAATAATGTAACAATAGTGTTAATAATAGAATAATGGTTGTAGTAGTTTAGCGATAGTGTGTATTAATAATATTGAGATGGTGACAATGGTGTAATAATGGTGGCGGTGGTGAGATAGTTGTAAGATAGTAATTAAAAATAAGTGTTAGTTTCTTTGAGAATTTTTCTTTTATCTTATCTCGACATCTTTTTACCATCAAATTTAAGAGATAAAAATCTTAACATTTGTGTTGTAATAAAGAATTTGGCTTGATATTATGATTATTTTGTAAATCATGATATAGTAAAGTTTCTATTTTATATTATCATAAAATTTTGGGTTAATTACAAATACGTGACTTGTGTTTAGGTACATTTGCAAAGAAAGGACTTGATTTTTCGTTTTTAACAAATATATATGATTGAAGTTTTGTCATTTTTTGTTATTTATATATAACCACAAATGGCAATATTCTATTGGCTGAAAATTAATTATTTGATAATTTAAATAAATAATATTAATAAAAATAACATACTGAAAACTAATTATTTGATAATTTAAATAAATAATATTAATAAAAAGAACATAGAAAATCATAAAAATAAAAGAAGAAAAGTAAGGAAAACCAAAAAACCTATGCTCAAATAAACAATGACACACCAGAAAAGGAAAATTGGAGACTAAAACCAGAGAGAAAGCATGGAATCGGAGGATCAATGAAGAAATTTCCTTCTATGGTGTAATATCATCTAGATTTGTGCATAAGTTTTGAAATCTCCAAGTCATTCAAACTAATCTTTTCTTTCATGGTGTAATATTTCCTTCTATGGTGTAATATTTCAAATGCATAAATATTTCTTTCATTGAATGTTAAAGCTCAAATAATCTTTTCATAATGCATCACAAGGATTAAATTTTTTTTTTTTTAACCAAACATAAGGATTAAAATTGAGATGTTACATATATACATACATTTTTGTTAATTCCTTCCATAATAACTCAGACAATTGAAAGAGAATCAATCATCAGCTTCTTTATTTTCAAATGGCAAAGGAGCTTTAACACAACATAACTTTAACAATTAATACTTATTATGAAAATAAATGAATCAGTAGGGGCTTTCCTTCTATTTATAAGTTTGAGTGATTTATATGACTCGGTGAGTTGAATCCTTGACAGAGATGGATTAGAGGGAAAGAGATGAGGATTATGTTGTAGCTAGTTATCGTAAAGCAAAAAGCAAACAAAGTTGTAGACGGAAAACAAGAATGGAAATGATTCCATAGAACAACAAATAACTTACTGGAGATGGAGACGACGAAAAGTGGAAGGTGGAAAAAGGAAATCACGCACAACTTGATTATGGACTTGTTGGCACTTTGTATCATCACTACGTTTATTTGGTTTTTTGTTATAGACTCGTAATTTTATAAAAATCCTTATTACTTGAAATTAAGTAATAGAAATTTCTTAATTCAATAAAAAAATTTTGATTCTTCACTACTACTATTATTATTACCGTCAACACCACTGTGATTATCGCTATTACTGCAACCATCGCCATCATCACCGTCACCAACATTGCTATTGCCTCAACATTGTTGTTGCTATTACTGCCATCGTCGTTACTACTGCTATCATCGTCACCACCGCCGTCTTCGCCACCATCGCTGCCTTCACCGCCACTGCTATTAACCACTGTAACCACATCTATCACCACTATTATTGCTACTATTATCGTCGCTGCCATCACCATCAATCACTATTGCCACCATTACTACCACCGTTGCCATCACCACAGTCAACTATTGTCGTCAACTATCATAATTATCACTTATTACTTTAAAATTAGTTAAAAAAAATAGATCATAAATAATTTAGATATTAAAATTATATTATATATTTATTTCTAAATTATTTATAATTCTAATTAAATAAAATTATATATATTATACCTTTATTTTATTTTTTTATGTAATTTCAATTTCATTCTCTCCTTATTTTATTTTACGAAATAAATGTACCGATAGAGTCTTAAACGGCAATCCAAACTTTGCTAGAGTTTGAAGCTTTTGCCAAAACAGCTTCACAAAACTTTGAAGCTTTTGCCAAAAGCAGCTTTATCGTTCCTTATAGTTGCCAGGGAAGATAGTCAAAGCACCGCTGCACACAAACTTCCGATTTCACAGGTTATTAATCAAAGAAAGTTGGAGACCAGAAAGCCGTCCTCCACTCTGTGGGGTGATTAGCAATTCATAGGGTTTTCTTTTCCAATTTTTTTTTTCTTCTTTTTCTTCTGTTTTTTTTTTTCTTTTTTATGTTCCATATTTTTAATTAATATTTATTAATATTATTTATTTAAGTTATCTAATAATTAGTTTTCATCCAATAGAATATTACCACATGTCGTTATATGTAAATAACAAAAAACTATAAAACTTAGATTCTATATTTATTTAAAACAAAAAGTCAAGTCATCTCTTTATAAATATATCAAAACATATGTCACATATTTATAATTAACCTAAATTTTTTCTTTTAACTATCTATAAAATTCTTAATATCTGTTTAATATTACAAGTCGTTGTTTTGTAAAGAAACATCATATTACAATCGTAAAAGAGAGAGAATCACCGAAGCTCTTGCGAATATCTATAATAAAGTTCTACTTCCACCACCGAACAAAAGCAACCCCAACCAAACGTAGTACTCCCTCGGTACCTACAAAACACGATTGAAACCCCCAATTAACAATAAAACCCTAATCAAATACCACAATTCAAAATCTTGCGACTTCCACGCCACTTCAATCCGATTTAATACGATACTAGCTTTCTCTCGATCGTCATGTGTTACGGCCACCAGAGACCTTTTTCCGATGACCATCTGACCCCTTCCCAGAGACTGCTCAATCGTAACGACAACGCCGCCGCCGTAGAGGATCTCCGAGGCCGCTTGGCCGAGACCGAGGCTCGGCTAGCTCGAGCTAGGGCTCGTGAAGCCGAACTCAGCCGCCGATTGGAGGAAATGAAGCGCTTCGTTTCCGTCATGGAGATCCTAGAGAATTACCTCAAGCGACGATTCCGCGAGCAGCAAGAGCGGGTGGAGCGCCTATGCGCTCGTTGCTAAGGGTTTCTTTGCGTGATTCATTTCCGTGAATCGCTTTGTTTCTTTATAAGATGTGAAAGTTTCAATTTCTTGATGAAGCTTGTTTTGTTCACTCTCTGGGTGTTTTTTTTTTCCTCCCCACTCTCCTTATAATGTTGGATGTATTTAATTTTGTCAAATTGTATCAAATTACTGATCAGAAGTTTCACTCTATCTCTTTCTTTCTCGTTCTCTCTCTCTCTAGATATTTACATACAGGTACATATGTACGTGGATTGTTCATATACTGCTGTGAATGTTAAATATTTAATACGAATTCCAATTAATGAATTTATTTTTTAAACATGACATTAATGTGATTGGTGGAAATATGAATCGAGAAACTCATCCACATGTTATTTAGTGAAATGAACTATGGAATGCCCAATATCCATTGGCTGATCGCTATCTTTTTTGTTAAAACTTTGATTCGATATTGTAGACAGCTCTTTGATGTTAACTGGTATTATTGTGGGGTAACAGAGATTTTCATCATGGTCTTACGTACTCATATATTGAAATATTTGTTGTTGTCGATGTTGTTGATCTGAAGTTTCAAATTATCTTGTATCTGCTCAGTCAGCGGGGTTTATTTTGTTTGAGTAATTAGGAATGGAATAAATAGCAGATAAATAGAGATGGGTTGATTGTGCTTGTTGCCGTGGAAGCATGGTCAGGTGCCATATAACGCTCTTCTGACTTGAAGTGGCTTTTAATTGTGCTCTCTGCCAGAAAGTTTGTTTTTACTGGTATTTGACTAGATGCTGAATAATGATTTTCTAAACGATCTGTGAAAGGTTTCTAAATTTTACTTTCATCATTGATAAAATTTAACCTCATAACATAAGTTGGGAGACAGGGGCAGCTGTTATAATTCTGCTTCCGAGGTGTTATACTCTTTACTGTGGGTGTTGCTGTGCGGAAGCATTATCCACGCTTCAAAATTCACAAGTTCATTGATGTTTAGTGATCTGTCTTGTTGGAAGCTGCTCTGCATTCCTCAACTAAGGTAATCTGTAATGTCAAGGATTTCTGTGACGAAGGTGCCTCATTATTGCCAAAAGAAGCATACGTTCTGTTTGCAAATTTTTCATTGAATTAGTGTTGGCGACACGTGGCATTGGGCTTTGAGCATACTGACTTCTGAAATCTTGTAATCGCAAATTTTATTATTTATCTGCAGAGGATTCACTTGAGCTGCAATTGAATCTACCAAGCCGTGTTATCATCGCATTAGATCACTGCTTCATCTTCCATTTTCATGCTCTTTAAGGTTTGGTTCCCTCTGTATCGACTTCACTTAGAATCAATCCCCTGCATTTTTTGATTTTGTAGTTCTATTTATTCTGTATGCTTAAAAATGAAAAACATTGATGGCTATGCCCGTGGTTTCTTGGTTGAAAGATCCGTTATCATGATGCTGATTTGGGAACTGGCTTATGAGCTGCCTGTTCTGAAGATGATCATGGAGTAGTTATGCTTAATTTGATGTCTAGTAGTATTTGAAGGGCTGATAGCTGTTTTGATTTACAGATGATTCTTGACTAAAAATTGAGGTCATTATAGACTCTTGGTAAAAAAAAAAAAAAAAAGAGCTCTACGAGGTCAATGGAGTTAGTGGTAAGTTACAAGTGATCCATTTTCCAAAAAAATAAGCGGAATCAATAGAATGAAAGGAAATGTAGTTTCCACTTTTTGTAGCAAGGAAATCAAAACACATCGGAGGAAACTCTTCCCTTTTGTTTGTTATTGTTTGGTTGATATGGCTAAAGGAAAACGGATGAAAGTGAATTACTTTTTGATTAAAACAAAGTTATATTTGAAGGAAAAAAAAAACATTCAAGTTCGAAATTGCAGGAATTTTGATGATATTCTCATCATTTTCGTATATCTTCACCTCTACTTTAAATACCGGAGCAGAGCATTTATTCTTTTTCCTTCTTTATCCAAACTTTTTCATTGCCAAACATACTATATTGGGCCGGTACATGCCTGATATAACTTTCTGGTGGCTTTGCTTTTCCTACTTTATTGTTCTGGGTATCCAAGCAAAGGAGCATGGCTCAGTTCTTGAGTGGACAATACTATATCCCATATACTAATTAGTACAACTTGCTTTATGTTTGGCAATCCTAAGATATACCTTTAATGGAATCGAAATCTTAAGATCTTACTGAAGTTGTAGTGACAGTTGTTTAGGCCTTAAATATAAGGCGAAGTGGATATGGTTATTCCCACTGGGACTTGGAGTAAACTGGTCAAAATTTAAAAGGTCTTGGACTTCAATAAATCAGTTAAAGCAGGTTTATTATAAGTTTTAAAATTGAGTTTATTGAGGATTATTTATAAAAGCATACTTGACTTCTTTCTCTCTCTCTCTCTCTCTCTCTTTTTATTCTTTTTCCTTTTTTTAATTCTTTTATCCCATGTTAGATGCCTATGTTGTCCTCTTCTTTTTGTTCTATAATCCAATTTTTTATGCCTTCTCATCTTATTGAGTTATTAACCTATGTTTTTATGTTCCTTTCACTTATGTAACTCAAATTCCCGTTTTCTTTTCATGTTTAATAATCTTTCCTATTATTTTCTTCAGCAATATAAAAGGTTAGTTAAATCAAAAAATTGTAAATCTTATTGTATTACAACTTTTTTTCCTTTAATTCTAACGTAATGTTTTCATTATAGAGCTTAGCTTATTTGACCACCAAAAAAATTAAATAATTAAATTAAAGTTAACAAATTGAAAAGAGAAAAAAAAGGCCGATGAAAAATCAGATTAGTTAACTGGAAAAAAAAAATGGATTAGGAAAATGAAAAAAATGCAAAATCTCGGGTTATGTAACTTAAGAGACAATAAGGCAAATAATTTAAATGGAAAAGTGCAAATATTTATATATGTTCTTTTTAGTTAACCGGCCTATTTAGCATGGTTGTTTTGAAGTTTTACATAAATAAAATGGAATTTCAAAATTTTGCATAAGATAAGAATGTGTGAGATGAAAGGGAAGCAGAAAATTTTCAGACGATGAAGATAGATAGATCCTTCAATTGTATTCCATTTTTGAAATAACCGCATCATCAATCACGCAATGACCGGAGAACCGGCCAAACCGGCCTTGAATTGGCCCTCGGCCTATTTAGGGCAACTTCATCGTGGCTCCGTTGGTTTATGAGCCGGTTTAAGAGTTATTGAACTGGTTTTCAATTTTTTTTTCTTTTATTTTTTTCACCAGGCCGACAAGTAGGTTTTCAATTCTTTTCCCATCAGTATATCCTTTTTGTTTTCTCTTTCTTCACATCTACTTTCCCTGGTTTGTATTTTGCTATATATGTGTGTAAAATATGTGTAATTGTATATTAATTTATGCGAATATATATATATATATATGATATGTATACATACATTATATTTTGTGTATTTACATACATGATACATATTAAAAATAGAAAAAGTGGTCCAGTTCACTGTTAACCGAATTATAATTTGTAGCAAAAATTTTTTTTGTCAAGTTTTAGGTCGTCTGGTAGGCTTCGAATTGCAAGTGCTTATATATCTGTTAGTGGAAATTAGACAATTGTAGTTTGGTATTTTTTTTAGAGAAATTATATATTTGCTGGTGGAAATTAGACAGCCGTATTTTGGTAACTTTTTTAGAGAAACTTGCGTGTCGATCAATTTTACATTTGAAAAAAAAAAATGAATTTTACGTGATTAGCTAATTTATTTTTATTGTAGAAAGACTCTTATAAAACATGCTAATTTTTGTTTATCTGATTTTTTGAAAAAGGTAACTCTAAAAACAACTTATTAATTTTTTCTTTATAATTTGGAAAAAAAAAAAAAGATTGACTGGTACTCTGCAGGGTGCTTTCATTTCATATTCCTGGTTAAGATACCTATCCATCTCTTTTTTGCCATAGGTAGCTTGACTCGCAGTGGTTGCAGTATGCTCTGGATATCCCATCTACGTCTAGAATTTTATGGAAATGTTTAATTAAAGTTTTTGGCTTTACTGTTTTAGGGGCTTAACTGTACCACCACATTGGTGCACCCATACGCCGTCTTTCGGAATTTCTTTAACTTACATCTCCTTTACCCGGTATTATGTCGTCTTTCGAAATTTTTTCTACTTTTATCTTCTCAACTTCCTTCTTGCCAGAGGATGAAGTTTTCCATCCTTTTTTTTTTTTTTTTTTTAATAATGAATAATAACTATACGAGAATGACAAATTATTGACATTTAAGAGTGCATTTATGCTCTGGAAAGAAAATTTTCTCATATGAAAAAATGACTGCGATACTGAAATAAAGAGAGAGAGAGAGAGAGAATCGTGCAATACTTGTAACGAGTTTAGCATAAACTAGAGCGCAAAATGAAATTGTAGGTGAAGGTTGAAACTTGAGAGCAAGAAAGTATTATGAGCATTTTATGAATCAGAAAACAACAATTCCATGATATATATTCTGGCTCTCTCTCTACCTCTGTCTTTCTTTGGTCACGCATGGCTTTTTTTTTTTTTTTTTTTTTCTTTTTTTATTTGCGTTTCACAAGTTCGAATCGGGGTTAATTGGAGGGTTAAATCGACCAGTCCAACCACCGCTGGTTAGAGGCTTAAATGAATCGTTGGTTTTGACAATCTGGGGTCTTAACTGTTGTGAATCAACAATTCTAGGGTGAGTCCAGGCCCACCACAATATGGTCGGTTGATGGATTTGGATTTGCAGACTAGTTTAGAGCCTGTTCATGGGTCCAAATCAATCCTTCCTAATGCCTATTACACATGGATTTCAGTTTGAAGTTTAAGTATATATTTTTTATAAAAATTATCGCAATTCACATTAATAATTTTATCTTCGTAAATAATGTTATAGTATGGATATTGTATAAAAATATATTACTTATTATAGTTTTATATACTCTTTCCACATTCACATAAACTCTATTATAACATATAATTTTGGAATTTTTTTTTTTATGATACTCTTAGATATTGTCTTCTTTTCTGGCATAGTACCTCTTCAAATTAAATTTTGATTATTAGATATTTTTTCAAGAGTTACCATTGGTAAAACTATATTATTAATACGAACACAACCTTCTAATTTCTTATTTCTTTTCTTTCTTTTTGTCAAGTATAAAAGTTTTCTTTTATCTCTTTCTCGCTCACTGTTTCTTTTTTTCTTTTTTTTCTTTTGTTTCTTTTCTTCTCTTTCAATGTTCTCTCCTTTTTTTATTATCTCCAATTGTCTCTTCTATTATTGTTAAACCTCCTCTCTCCTACCCTAAAATTGCATTCTAATCTTTTTGCTCATGGTGACAATAGATCTTTAGAGATTGATTGACTATGTAAGATGTTGCATTAATTGTTAATCTTCATAATTCATTCTTATTTTCTCTAATGGAAGTTTGGATATAGCTTCTTTTGACTTTAGATTTATTGCTAAGCTCCTGAATATTGTGTGTCTTCCTTATAATTGAAGAATCATGTTTTTATTTTCAAATTTTCAAGCTTCTTTATGCCATTTCTGTTCGTTTATATTTGTTAGTAGATTTCCAATATGTAGAAAGATAAATTTCGTACTTTCAAATCATAATTAGAAATATATCTTTAGTTTCGTTGTTATTATATTATCTAGCTTTCTTATTATTATCTTCTTCTTCTTCTTCTTCTTTTTGGTTTTCCAAATTTTGGTTTTCAATAGATATTATGTGTAAACTTATTTTAGATGTTGTTTTTTTTTGTTACAATTTTTCGCAACTTTTTCTTTCCCCTTAGTTTAAAAAGTGAAAATTCTTACTTTACTTACAATGGTTTCAAGGAATTTTGAAAACTTTATTATTATGGGAATATAGAACTTTATTTACAATCATAAATAATGTCAAACATTGTTTAAGGAAAACATGAATTCAATTGTTTTTGCAGTGAATGTAATGCCTTGCCTCTAATGAAATTTACTAGGCTAATACTCAATAGGAGGATGAATTAAGTATTAATAACAAATTTTGATTCTCCTTAAATTTTCTTGATAAATGCAACAATAGTAAGCAAATTAAGAGAGGATCAAACCGTGATATAATGTGGAGTTTGGATTGCTTCTTATTGTAATGCCTTATCTTCTAGGTGTCTACTTAAAATTTTTTTTCTAACTCTTGGTACTTGAAGACAGTTCATTACTGCCATCCTTGAGTTAAGGATAAGATAGAACCCATATTTAACCTGCTTTTTTGTTCCATAAATAACTACTTTTAAATAATTTTTCATTAAATATGATAAACAATAATGAAAGCTTCTATATTAGCGAGTCATACTTAGAGTATCACAGCTATACACTTTTATACACATAGTATCTCTTTTTACAAATACATGTTTTTAGATTACCACAAGTATACTAAACATTTGGCGAAGTAACGCTCACTGCTTTCTTGAAAAGCTATCTTCGTATACTCAAGCCATAACGTGTAGTCAATAACTTCTCTTAAGATCTTATCTTCAGCTAGAGTTTTGAAGTTTTCTTGTCACTCCGATTCTTTTGTCTATTTATTCCGTAACTTGAGGATAAGAGAAACTTATCTCCTCAACTGCTGCAAGCTAAGTGAGAGTGGATAGATACATAACAATAATCATGACAAAACATGCACATTATTCAAGTAATTAGTCCAATTACGTTATCTTATAGTTTCCCAGCTAAGCAATGCAAATGCGATAAGCATGTGTCTTCTTTATGCATGTGACATGCATCGGTATTAATACCTTAGCTCAGCCTAGCAACTTATTCGGTTTGGTCGACTCAAACCGGGTATCTAGATAATATGTTCAGGAACCTAACAAACATTTCAGCTTAGTAATAACTACATAGAGTGGTTGGAAAATCCAGCATATAGTTAGCTTAGTAAATACAATGCAATCTCTATATACTCAAAAACCTAGCTTTTACAAATCAAGTAGTTTACTTGATAAACGTAGCTTTTCATATAGAAACTATCCTAGCAATATCTTAATTTTTAAAAAACTTGACTCGTAGGTCTTTTTTGTGCTATACCATGAATGCATTAGATCGCATGTCAGGTAAAACCTAGCAATCCAAAAAGACTTATTCATCATTTGTTACCTAGCTTTTACTTCATAGTTTTGTCAATTCTAAGATCTTGGTATTGGGTGCACTTAAGTGAATACCTCAAGAGATAAATTTAATCCTTAAATTCATTTCCATAGCAAATGTCACATATACATTCATCGGCATCAACATAACAACCAAGTTAAATATCATGTCACCATTCAATCAGCAACATTTATAACATATAGCTTTATTCGGTTCATTGAACAACACATCTACTTGAAATCAAGTTCGGCCAAGCTAAAACATTACAAAGCACATAAAGTTAGGAGTAAAATTGAGTTTACTCAAGCATACATAAATGTCCACTTACTTGGTTAACGATACATTTCCAATTTTTCCCATTAACGTAAGTTTCCTCTCACCTAGTAAGAGTAAGTACTTTTAAGGTCAATTATAGTTTATGAATACATACACACACACATACATATATTAGTTAAATACTCGCTTGGTAATTAGTTCATTATAAGTTGGTTCCAATCCGAGTTTGATTCTAAGTTAGCTTCTAAAATAGCTTTTTATTACACTATTTTATTTTACAAATCATAATTTCTTGACCAATTAATAATTTTTATAAGTCACCTGAAACTGCTAAATCCTTTGAGTTAGGTTTTGAGCGATTCTATAGTAACTTTCTTTAGTCGAAAATCCTCGAAATTACCATTTCAGCTACACAAGGGTCATTCATGATATTAGTTTTATCCTCTGACATAGCTTTTGAGTTTCTCCAATTTAAGGCCCTTACTAAATTATTCTCTAAGCCACTCTCTAACTCTATTATTCCTAAAGTTTTTTAAGAAAAACAATCTTTGACGAAGCTTTTGTATCCCTTATTTTTACATTCAACTCATAAATTACCTCTAACTTATTCTCTAAGTATCATTATAGAGTAAAATTTATTCTTAGAACCTCTGAGTTATCCTCTACTTTCAACCAATGTCCTAAAATTTAGTTGCTTTACTTGCTTTTCTTTTAAGTTACAATTATAGGGTCAATTTAAAATAGCAAGTAACACTTCAAACAACTTATATCAACTTCATTACTTCTCAAACCCTTACACATTACATCGCCAATTTATCAATTTAGTACTCAATTAACATATGAAGCGGAATATGTATAAATAATTGGAAAATATATATTACTTAGTATTTATACTTCACAAAATCCATAAAATACACATTATGTTCAAAGAATTATAGTGATCATATTTTAGTCTTGGAAAAATACTAAAATCACATATTTTATTATATACCCTATAATACATATTTAAGCTTTATTTCTTCAATAAATGACTCTAAAAATAGGGAAATAATCATACTTAACTTTGAATCTAGAATATTATACATATCTCAATATTACTAATCACTAGAACTTGGACTAAATTGATTTTACACACAAAATACATTAAAATCCCCTTATTTCTTATAATCAGCAAAACTATTAGTAAGTAGTAAATAAATTACCATAATTAGTAAACATAATATTTTTCAAATATTCTTGATGCCACAATTTATCATATATTATAAGAATGTTACATAAAATTTTTTAGCTCAAAATAACATCATTTAATTTTTTAGAAAAATTAATCAAAAATAGTAATAACATGGTACATTCTTAAGGAAGTACCCTAAATCAATATAATTTCAAGAAAATAAAATTACGGAATGAAAGAAAATGTAAAATAACCTAAGGAAGCCCAATTTCATAATTTTCTAAGGTGATATGATATTTTTAGAAAATAAATCAAAATCAAGTACAAAATTTAGCCTTATTGACGCATGGCCATCCGACCACCTTCTAAACAGCCAAGTTTGTCGGTCCAACTCCTCTTACCACTACTTGTCTAAGTCCAAAACCCCACGTTCTCAAGTTAAGTGTAGTTATATGAACCCTTAATCCCTTGTTTTTACTTCAAATTTTCTAATTTTTTTCTAAATTTATGTAATAATTTTCTAGAGGGGATTTTTCTATGTTAATTCTACTGAAACGTTGTAAAATGAATCCTCTTCCTCTCTTCTTAGATCTTAGGTTAGTTGGAGTTGGATTTGTAGAATCCAAGCATCACTTAGTTAATTATTTTAACATTTCATTTGCAATTTGCCTTTGTTTGCTCTTGCTAGCACATTAGTAGATGTCCTAACTTCATTTGAGAGATGTCATGCCCTTTTCTATGAATTCTAGGTGTGATTGACATTTTTTAATAATTTTTCCTTAATTAATTATGGTTTTTAGTAATTATTTGATATATTTAATAATATATTTACGTATCAGGTGTATAATGTATATACTACATAATTATATAATTATGTTATATGTCATTTGATCCGTAAATATTATTTTTATAACTTAAATAATTTATCTCTAACGACTTGTTACGTTTTGAGACTTAAACGTCAAGCTCCAAATAATTAACAAACGTATCTGATAAAAATACACGTTATTGAAATTAAATATTATATATATTATTTTGAGAACTTGATCTTAGTAGCACTCTTTGTCTAACTTTTATGACTTTATATTAAAATTTCGTTCAATTTGAACAAAATTATCTGAAGGTCCTAAATTGTTTCAAACACCCTAACTCAGATTAGTTAGTTTAGTAACTAGGGTACTTAATTAACTAGAGTCTTACACTTATGCTCTATGGACACCAATACCCCCAACTGGGGACTTTCATAAACTTTTATTAATCTCAATCGCAATAGCTCAAGAGTTTATGCCTGAACACAATTACAACTTTTTTCACAATCACAAACAACTCTCAGTACACTTAGTATAGTGTACTTTCTCAAGAGAAATTGCAACTGTGTAACTTGGCATTATATTAAAGTTTGCAAAAATTTGCTAATAAAAAGCACAAGACAATTAGAATGCATTATAAAGGGATAAGAAGAATAATAGCAGAGTTTTTAGCTCAATTTAATGTCCTTCAATTGCCCTCAAACTTGTGTTTATAACTTTACATCAAATTTGGATGTTGGAGAGAATTGATGAGCAAGCCTGCTGCATTAAATGCTGCCATAAGATAATTAATCTTGCTTAGAAGCCCAACGTTTAGATGTCTCCAAGGCTGGCATTCGAACGTTAATCCTTGTACCAGTGACTCTTTTGCAAGGCAACATAGAACAACGAAAACATAAAATGGCAACATACACATTCTTCTTAAAGTGACGAGTTAAGATGATTTTTTTTACGGATTTTCAGATTACATGAGATCAAAATAACTTATCTAACATTAATTAAGAATTAAGTCAAATGATTTAAAAGTTTTGTTCTCATCAAAATCACTATATAAAATCTAAGTTCCACAATCTCTCCTTTTCTGATGAGGATAAATACTTACACTTGTTTGCTCCCCTTCAACCTAGTACTCCCCTTCAACTCAACATTCGGTAATAAATGATTTTGCAACAGCTAAGATCAATTAGGTGTTCAACTAGATTGTGAGGAATATGTTTAACTTCATTTTAGAATAATTTCTAGGATAGGCAAGTTAAGAAGATACAATAGGCCAACTTAGTGCTTGTAATTGAATTTCATGCCTATTAAGTAATTTTAACCTTAACCTTATCCAATTTTACAAGTTCAATTCCACTCAATTTTCGATCTCAATTATTAAGCTCAATAATGACTAAGTGACTTAAACTCTTTGCTCCCTTGGCCTCATAAAAAAAATCAAATTCCAAGTAGTAAAGAGGAATAGAGAGACAAGTCAAAAGATCTTAGCTTAAGTTTTAGGGCATGCTACCTATAAAGAAGAGAAATAACTTAATGACTAGGACCATACAACCAATAATCATGACAAATTCATTGTGTAATGACATGAAGAACATGACCATATGTAGAAACAAACTCAATATGCAACCGTAATAACATATCCATAGATAGATGCAATAACATAAGGCCTATTGGTTGAAATTAGACCCATTACATGACCATGATAAGATAGCTAGAGATGGCCATTAAATGGCAACATAAACACACATGGTGAGGCATCGCATAGTCTTAACATAAAATAAAGATGATGAAAAGAAACCATAGAAGCCTAGTCTAACAAAAAAGCATAAGGAGCAAAGACTCATGACTTGGGTTTAGATGAAGAAGAAGAGGTAGCTCGATGAACATTTGGGAAAGCATAAAAAATAGCCTCCTAATTTCTCTTGATTTTATGAATGACACAATCAAGAGAATCAAATCTTTAGAAGACTTATCCAATGAAAGTGTGAAACTCCTCATAAAATTGAGCAAATGTAGGTGCAGAATGAGCACCCATAAGAGGGGGTAGCACTTGTTGGGTAGCTCCATGATTACTGGACTTGGCATAAGGAGCTTCTTCTTCACCAGACTCCTCGTCCTCATTACTATCGCCAACCTCTTCTTTTTCCCTTTCATCTTCTGATTATTCATCCTCTTCATTTAAAGTAAGTGGAGAAAGGAGTTTTTTTTTTTTTTTTCTCACATACAAGCCTTAGCGATTGACTTTCCAATAATCAAAAGTATTTACCTCATGAAGGCAAGTAGAACTAGTAGGAGTTTAAAATAAACACCCTTCCTAATGAGAAGCTAGGTAACAAACCGAGACATTCTCGATGTAGTTGTATTTAGACCATTGGCAACTCTTTGAAAATTATTGCAAATAATAGACCAAAAGTCAATCTTGCCAATTTTAAATATGCATCCCATAACCCATAAATCCTCACAGGTTACATGACTATGCTATCCCGATCTTGGTAATAGTTGTGACGTAAATACAAGTAGAGAACTCTATATGCCAAAGGAAGACGTTTTGCATTTAATGCCACTTTGGTTTTCCATCTATTCCCAATCCCCTCATAATCAAACACATTTTCATAATTCATAATTAGGTTGAAGTCAATCATGAAATAGTCTCCCTCTATACTAAGTTTAATGATCACACAAACATCTTAGGGAGTAATTTCAATTCATTGCCTATAGAGATAGGAATACAAACATCTTCGAACATCATTTTCGGGGTTTACACTTATGCACAAATTTTGATTTTCATCTAAGTGATTGGTGAGATTATAATAGAAGAGAATGATCGCTTCTTCATTCACATCTAATGGTAGACTCATAATTTTTAATAATCTATTCTTAAAAAACTCAGGAACTCTAACAATTCCAAGTTGGTCAAGAAGATTTTTGTAAAACTTCCTACTGAGATCAATAGAGAGTTTTCCAAAAATGTCATATCATTGAGCATGTTGTGCATTGGGAAGAGATGGCAATTAAACTTAATTGGTTGCCTTCTACCCTATCCTCAGCCTCCCCGCTGTGCCTAGCTTCCCCTATTACTTTGTCTTCCTCTCTAGTTTATGGCACGGTGAAAAGCTAGGGTTTAAGGTTTTGATTTGGAGTAGTTTGGGTTTTAGGAGAATGTGAGTGGAGAGGATGAAGGTAGTGTGTATAGAATATGTTAAGAGATGAAATGATGGAAGATTGTTGAATAATTTTGGTTAGATTTTAAAGAAGGATGGAGTTTAGATTTTAAGAGAGTCTATAGATGTTCGGCTGCTATTTGGGAATGGAGAAGAATAAAATGAAAAGAATAGAAGAAGGCAGATAGATATACCCATATTTGTCATCGAGCGTCTAGACATTGCAGGATTTAGAGTTCGGATATTAGCCTTTTGCGATGTTTGCTTATGATGCTATATGCTGTAGCATCTGGATGCTAGCCTTTTGATTATTTAGTGCACTTAGCGTTCGGATGTTGTATACTATAGCATCCAGAAGCTATTTGACTGATATTCATTACTTAAAATATCACTCAACGATTAAACCATGACAAGGATTTGCTTAAGAACTTTGGTCGAATAGACATAAAATTAGCTAGCAACAAGGTTCATTTAGGAGTCAAAGATTCATGTTTAACATGATAAGCTTGAGATTTTGAGCTAAAAACGGTTTTGGACATCCTAAATGACCATAGCTTGATTTTAGATGATTAAGGGAGACAAAAGCATATGAACCCAATTTATGAGATAAATTAAGCACATAAGAACAATTAATCCAATGTAAGTGTTTAAGGGAGAAAGATGCCTATATGATAGCTTCAACAAGCAAGTGGAAATTCAAAGGCACACAAACTAAGCTAAAAGACAGATATTGTCCATGATGCCCATGTAATCATATTTCTAGTGCCAAATATCATGTTTTCATTTGGTGGTAATAGAAGGAAAATCTTTATTTCCAAATGTTATTATCTTGGTTCATTTTTCTTAGCACTCATTTTACACGATCGTTCCCAATTCTTTTCTTAATGTGCAAAATCTATCTTCACTTAAAGGTTTAGTGAATATATCGGCTATTTGATTATTTGTGCCTACAAGTTCGAAGCATACATCATTGCTTGGAACATGATCATGGATAAAGTGATGCTTAATTTTTATATGCTTAGTCCTTAAGTACTGGATTGGATATTTTCGTTAAATTGATTGCATTTGTATTTTCACACCTAATTGGGACATTTGTATATCTAAGACCATAATCATGCGATGTTTGTTTCATCCATAAGATTTGAGCACAACAACTACCAATGTCCACATTTTTTACCTTAGCCATTGATACTACTATAGAGTTTTGCTTTTTAGAATGCTAAGACACTAATGAATTTCCTAGAAAGTGACAAGTTCTACTTGTGCTTTTTCAATCAATTTTGTAATCGACAAAGTAAGCATTAGAGTATCCAACTACATTGAAAGAGGTAAATTTAGGATATCACAAGCCGATTTCAATGGTGCCCATAAGGTACTTAAAGGTGTGTTTAACCACACTTAAGTGAGATTCTTTAGGGCAAGATTGAAATCATGCACATAGACACATGAGAAACATAATAATGGGTCTAGATGCAGTTAGATATAGCAACCTACCTATAATGCCTCTATACAACATTTCACATATAGGTTTTCCATTTTTATTTTGTCAAGTTTTAAGGTGGTGCTCATTGGCGTAAGCCTCATCTTGCAATTATCCATCTTAAATCCTTTCAAGTGCTCCCTAGTATACTTAGCTTGATTAATAAATATTCCATTTGTGGTTTGTTTAACTTAGAGAACTAGAAAATAGTTAAGTTCCCCCATCATGCTCATTTCAAACTCTTTTTTCATACACTTTACAAACTCATCTACTAGATCTATGCTAGTAGCTCCAAACATAATATCATGTACATATATTTGAACAATTAATGTACTTGACTTATGATTCTTGATAAATAATGTTGTATTTAATTTACTTCTTGTAAAACCATTATTTATCAAGAAGCTGCTAAGCCTCTCATACTAAGCTTTAGAAGCCTGTTATATAGTGCCTTGTGGAGTTTGAATACATGATTGGGGAATTCGTTATAATCAAACCTCTATGGTTGATCTACATATACTTCCTCTTTAATATATCCATTTAGAAAAGCACTCTTAACATCCATTTGATATAATTTGAACTATTTAAAGGCGGTAAATGCTAAGAGTATTCTTATAGCTTTTAACCTAGCAACTGGGGCAAAGGTCTTATCAAAATCTATTCTTTCTTCTTGATTATAATCTTTAGCCACCAATCTTGCCTTATTCTTAGTTACTATATTGGTTTCATCAAGTTTGTTTCTATATACCCATTTAGTTTCAATCGTTAGTGATAGGAATCAAGCAACTAGACCTCTAACTCGAGCCTAAGCTTGAGGCCTTGAAAGATTGACAAAGCAAATTCTCTCATTCCAACCAATTCTAAAAGAGCTTGAGCTAATCTTAGCTACCGATCGACTCTACATGCCAAGCCGGACAATTTCCATTTTATTAATTATAATATGTCGATTTGAGTCAGACCCTATTGATAGTTGGGCTAACTTTGCTATCTACTTTGCCATACCTATGTTGACCACTTACTCAGCAATACGTGTGTTAAATACCCTTAAATGCCTTTGAGCTAACATCACCTCGAATGGATCTTCGTATTTGCTCGACATCTTAGCTCAGTAATAACCAGATTGATGTACAATTTAGTTTGTTTCTTCTAAAAGCATAGTCACTATCTGCTAGCCATGTGTCCAAATGACCCTTTTTGATTTTTCATTTATACCTTTTTACATTCCTTGTATTTTGCTTCTTTTAAGAAATGCCCTTTTTATCTTTTCCGCTTTTAGCAAGTCGCCTTAGAATATCGGGTACAAATACCCTTGTATAGTGTAGCTGCAATGATAATCGGATATTGAATATACTATACTTTTCCCTTTTGTAAGCTACCATGCTTACTTCTACGATAACTCTTATCCTATCCTTTAAGTAAGACTAAGTGATGAGTGACCTTATTGAGCTACTCATGTGTCATATCGAGTTAGTTCATGAGTCTATGGAGATTCCTTTAGTGAGTTCGGACCCACTTCTGATATAGTTGACCTTATCTACTCTTGGTGAGGCTTATCATCTTGGTATCAGAGCCCAGTTCATTTGGATAAGTTACATTTCGAGTAGTTATGGTAATGTATTGTGGTTGTGTGGAGGTTAGCTGCAATGTTTTAGAAGTAGTGAAAGTTGTACTGTTATCGTGTGATAATTGTTGTGAAGTATTTTATTTACCCTATTTTGAGCATTAGGAAAAAGGCAAGTTTCAACTAGGTTTTGTTGTCCTTTGAAGTAACTATTTATGGTTGAGGATTACTTGGATTTAATTATTCATGTGGAGAAGTGTATGTATGTGGATTAGTTGGTTCGAAGATAGTGTTTATTGTTTCTAGGAACATTTAGACCCCGAGTTTGTTGTGGGAATGATATTAAGGAAAAGAATGACTGATTTAAGTGTAAACGCTGGCATTAGAGATAATAATAGCGGTGTCGTCCACAATGGTCAACAACCCTAAAACAATCCCAAAGGTATGGATGAATGATTCGATGAAATCGTTAACTTGATAGGTGACCTAACCAGAGCTGTTCATGCACTAGTTTTTTGACCTATTGATGTTGCTCAGAATACTCCTTAAGTTGCATAACTAGTGAGAGGACAAGTCCCAGCTCAATAAAATTGAGGTGGAGGAGTAGGAGAGCATGTGCGGAGGAGAATCAACTTAAGAGATATGGATGAAGAGGAGTATGCTAAGGTAGAGGAGCAAACTCATGTACGCCAAGCTGTTGACCATGTAAAGCTTTAGATCTCAAGCTTAAATGGTTTTGGAGATGCAAATGACTACTTAGATTGGGAAGAGAAGGTAGAACGAGTCTTTGATTATTATCAATGTGAGGACTGTAAGAAGGTAAGTGCTATTGCTATAGAATTCTCAAGTTATGTTACCATATAGTAGAGGAACTTTCACACCATGAGGAGGCGAGAAGGATATAGAGAAGTTAGCACTTGACCCAAGATAAAGAGAGTACTTAGAAACAAATTAGTGTCGAATACTTATTTGTAAGATACATTTGCTTGGCTTCAAGAGTTGAAGTAAGGGAGTCAAATTGTTGATGAGCATGTTTGAGAGTTTTAGATGCTCATGATTTGTTGTGAAGTTAATGAGCCATCAGTCCGAACAGTATTTAGGTTCCTTATGGGTTGAGGAATGACATTTGAGATGTAATGGAGCTTTAACGGTTTACTACATTGGATAAGGCTATAAGAGTAGCCTAGCGTGTAGATAAATAGAGAAGAAACAAGTTGATCCAACCTCAGATTAGCCAACCTATTCAGAGCAACTAACTTGCTCAAAGTGGCAACCAAACTCTACATGGAATCGACTCTAATATGAGAACTAATGTTGTATTTGAGTAGAAGTGTCGCATTGTTGACTAGAATTGCTGAAGAGCTCCTATGAGAAGGGATAAGGATTCATACGAAAGATAAGTTAGATCAAGTGCTTTAAGTGTCAAGGGTTTGGATACATGACCGCCAAATGTCTGAACATACGAACTATGATCATCCAAGGTGATGCCTCGAAGGTTGAAGTAGATAATATTGATGAAGAGCCTGAAGAGAGAGGAGAGTTGGATAAAAATGTTAAGAGTAATAAGGAGCTAGTCGAAGAGGATGTGTTTGCCAAAGATTTAGATAAGCTAACTTTGGTTGTTTGATGTGTAATGAGTATTGAACCTTCTATTGAGGAGGAGTAAAGAGAGAACTCGTTCTACATCACATGTAAAGTAAATGAGCAAGTATGTATGGTCATAGTGGATAGAGGAAGTTATACTAATGTACTGTCTTTCGACTTAGTTTGGAAGCTCAAATTGCTAACCTTGTTACATCCCAAACCGTACAAGTTATATTAGCTAAATGAGAAGGGAGCATTATATGTTATTCAGCAAGTACTCTTATCGATCTCAATTGGGAATTATTTTAATAAGATTCTTTGTGGCATACTACCTATATACACATCACATGTGTTGTTAGGTTGACCTTGGCTTTTCGATTGGAGGGTTATTCACGATGGGTTTAGGAATATGTATACATTCGAGAAAGATGGAAAGAAGGTCACTCTGAACCTCATGACCCATAGCCAAGTGAGAAAGTTATAAGCTAAGTTAGCTTGAAGATCAAAGAAGGCTTTGGTTCTGAGTTGAGCTGAGCTTTGAGAAGCCATTGAGTTCGACATGCCGACCTTCCTATTGATTAAAGACTATTGGAGTTGAAGGAGTAAAATGCGATACTCGAGGAAGTTCAAAAGCTATTGAACAAATATGTCGACCTGTTTCCTAAGTAGTTGCCTGAAGGATCAGCCTCTTTTTGAGGCGTTGAACATTGCATTGACTTGATACCTGATGCTGCTTTACCAAACAAGCCTGCTTATAAGATGAACTTTGAGCAAGCTACCAAACTCCAAAGATAAGCCAATGAGTTGCTGGAGAAAGGATATGTGAGAGAAAGCCTTAGCCCCTGTGCTGTGCCTACATTGCTTGTGCTAAAAAAGGATGGTACTTGGTGAATGTGTGTAGATAGTAGAGTTGTGAATAAGATCACAATCAAGTATAGGTATGCCATTTCGAAGCTAGAAGATATGCTAGATGAGTCAAGTGTTGTTAGAGTGTTTAGTAAGATCGACTTGAAGTCAAAATACCACCAAATTCACATGAGACAAGGTGATGAATGGAGAACTACGTTTAAGACTCGAAATAGTCTTTATGAATGGATGGTAATGGCTTTTGGCTTATCAAATGGCTCGAGTACTTTCATGAGATTGATGAATCATGTGTTGAGAAATTTAATAGGAAAGTATGTCATGGTTTACTTTGACAACATTCTTGTATATAGTATTGACTTGTTAAGCCATTTAGACCATTTCCAAGCTACATTTGATGTGCTTTAAGTTGAGTGATTGTTCGGTAACTTGAAGAAGTGTTGTTTTTGCCAGGAGGAAGTGGTTTTCCTATGATATGTAGTTAGTGGAGGAGGCTTATGAGATGATGATGAGAAGATCCAAGCAATTGTTGAATGGACAACCCCAACCACTTGTGCTGAGGTGAGAAGTTTTCATGGATTGGCATCCTTTTATCAATGATTTATTAAAGGTTTCAGGATCATCGTTGCACCCCTTATCGAGCTAACACAGAAGAATATTGACTTTAAGTGGAGAGAGAAAGAAGAGAGAAGTTTTGTGCGGTGAAGGAGAGATTAACCTTTACACCTGTGTTTACCTTGCCTGGCTTCGAGAAAATATTTGAGCATGAATGTGAGGCATCAAGTGTTCACATAGGGGTTGTGCTGATGCAAGAAAGCGGACCTATTACCTATCATAGTAAGAAGCTACGAGGACATCAGTTGAATTATTCAGTATATGACAATGAACTCCTAGCACTTATCCAAGCACTCCAAGTATAGCAACATTATCTACTGTAAAGAAAGTTTGTTTTTTTTATACTGATCATGAGTACTTGAGGCATCTCAGAAGTCAGACGAAGCTATAAAAAAGATAAGCACGATTGGTTGAATTCTTGGAAGGTTTTAGTTTTGTGATCAAGCACAACCAAGGTTAAAACAATGTTATCGATGCCTTATTAAGAAGACATGTCCTTTTCATTGAGCTATATACTAAATTCTTGGGATTTACGAGCATTAAAGAGCAATATTCTCAAGACCCCCATTTTGGTCCTCTATTTAGACGATGAAAGGAAGGAAGAACATTGGATGACTACCATGTGGAAGATGGATATCTGTTTTGGGGAGGCAAGTTGATAAGAATCTGGTTACTAAGCTTTTAACTTGTAGCCAAACTCGAGGGCTAGAGGGATTGGCGAGATGAATCCTCTTGCTCCAGCCGACTTCTACTAAAGTCAAGTTTTTCCTTACTACCGATCAACTCTATATGTTGAGCCATATGACTGCCTACCTTTTGGAAGTTGTGTACTAACTTGAAGAATGCCCAGACAAAAGCTAAACCTCGCGCGCCTGCTTAGTCATGTCCGAGTTGAATACTTTCTTGGCATCACTCTTGCTAAGAGGCTAAGAGAGTTGCCTTAGACTAATCCTTAGTCACTCCTGCTTAAACGAGACCATGCTTACTTGGCACCCCTACTTGGATACCTGATCAGCTCATACTTTTTTGTCTACGTTCTCTAACGGCATCACCAATGCATCTCTGCCATGTGTACATGACCACATATAGAATCTATTATACTAATTATTGTTTTTCTTGAATATTCATTTTACCCTTTTGTATTATTTGTACATTACTTCTTTGAGACAATACTCTTTTTGTCTTTTCCCTTTTTCTTAGATAAGTTACCCTAACTTCTCGAGTATAAATAACCCTTATACATGTAGCCACAACAATCGGATTTATCATTAATATATTGGATTTTTTTTTCTCTCGTAAACACTAATTGCTTACTCTCATTTCACTCTTATCTTAACCCTTAAGTAAGGTTAGGTGATGAGTAACCTTATCGGACCAACTCATGTGTTACACTGAGCTATGCCATGAGTCCTCAGAAGTTTTATTTGTGTGTCATATCCTTTGGAGCTGTTTGTGGGTTTTGCTTACTTTTTCATTCATTTTCATTCGTTTGCACATTTTCCCATCACCCTTTTCAAGCTTTTAGCAACCTTGGACCTACTCTTATGACTGACCTTATCTGTTCTTGGCTATGGTCTGCATTATTTTGGTATTAGAGTGGAGGTTTCATTTGGATTGTAGTAGTTTGTTTCGAAGTTTTATCTATACTCTATTTTATGCATGTGAAACAGAGTAAGTTATCGTATTTGTTTAGCTGCTATGTTTGTTGGTTATAAAGCTTCTGGTTTGGAGGATGTGTGTTGTGAAAGTGTTTACTATAATACTTAATCGAGAAGTTTGAAATTTGGATCTATCAGAAAAAAATGATAAACCTAAGTGTTAATACTGGTCCTGGAGATGGCGATAGTGGTGTTGTCCACCATGGTCGACAATCTTAAGGCACTCTAAGAAGTATGAATGAGAGATTTGATGAGGTGGCTAACCTTTTAGTAGATTTGATACAAGCTGATCATGCGTTGGTTTATTGACCTACTAAAGCTATGTATAACACCTTACAAGCTGCCCAACCTTTAAGAAGTTAGAACCCAGCTCGATAAGTTTGAGGTGGAGGAGTAGGCATACGAGTGAAGAAAAGGATTGATTTAAGAGATTTAGGAGAAGAGGATGAGGAAGAGTATTATGAAGAGGAAGAATGAGCTCAAGCACTTCGTGCATCTGGCCATGTGAAGCTTTGGATTTTGATCTTCAATAGGTTTGGAAGTGCGAACGATTACTTGGATTGGGAGGAGAAGGTAGAGCGAGTTTTTGATTATTACCAATATGAAGACTACATTAAGGTGAGAACTGCTACTGTTGAGTTCTTTGGACATGCCACCATGTAGTGGAAGAATTTATAGGCTATAAGAAGACGAAAAAGATATAGAGAGATTAATACTTAGCCTGAGATGAAGAGAATACTTAGAAACAGATTTGTGTTGGATATTTATCTATAAGATATTTTTATTTAGCTTTAGTAACTAAGACAAGGAGGTTAAATTGTTGACGAGTATGTCTAAGAATTCTAAATGCCTATGATCCGCTGTGAAGTGGAGGAACCATCAGCATAAATAGTCTCTAGGTCCCTTACTAGATTGAGAAGTGACATTTGAGATATTGTAAAACTCCAATGATTTACCATAATGGATGAGGCCATATGAATAGCTCAACGAGTAGAAAGGTTGGAAAAGGAGTCGAATGCCGACTCGATCGTCAATTAGTCGACCTGTTCAGGAAAGCTATCAAGGTCAATCGAGTACTGAGCCAATTAGACAAGGGGTTGTCAGGACTGACTAGAAGGGTTGATCAAAAAGTGACATGTCGACCTGAACAAATGAAAAAGGGCAAGGATCTGGTAAGAAGACGAGCTAAATCAAGTGCTTCAAGTGCCAAGGATTCAGACATATGGCTGTTTAGTGCTTGAACCGAAGGACTATGGTCATCAAGGGAGACGTCTCGAAATTGGAAGTGGAAAGTAATGATGAGGAACCTAAGGAGGAGTAGAGCATTGTTGAGAAAGAAGCTTCTTAAGAGAATGAATTGATTGAAGAGGATGTGTTTGCAGAGGACCTGGATCAATCGATCCTGGTTGTCTAACTCGCAATGAAATTGAAATCTTCACGTAAGGAGGAGTAGAGGGAGAACTTGTTTCATATCACCTATAAGGTGAATGATCAAGTGTGTACACTAATTGTAGATAGTGATAGTTGTACCAATCTAGGCTCAGTTGATTTGATTACAAAGTTGAAGCTACCGACTATCGCATATCTGAGGCTGTACAAGTTGCATTGGTTGAGTGAGAAAAGAGCACTACATGTCACTGGACATGTACTACTGTTGATCACAATTGGAAATTATTCTGACGAGATTCTTTATGATGTGTTACCCATGTACGCTTCATACATGTTGCTTGGTTGACCATGGCTATTTGATAGAAGAGTTATCTGTGATGGATACAGGAACAGGTATGTGTTTAAGAATGATGGAAGGAAGATCATGCTGAACCCGATACTGTTGACCCAAGTTAACAAACTTCAGGAAAAACTTGCTTGAAGATCGAAGAAGACTTTGATAATGAGTAGAGTCAAGCTCCAAGAGGCCATTAAAGCCGACATGCCGACCTTTATGTTGGTTAGGCATCTATTAGAGTTGAAGGAGCAGGGTGAACTACCCTTAGAAGTAAGAGAGTTATTATATGCCAAATTGTTCCTAGAACTGTTGCCCAAAAGGTTGCCTCCTATCTGAGGCATAGAACATTGCATTGACTTAATACTCAATGTCGCCCTGCTGAATAAGCTAGCTTATCAGATGATTCTCGAACAGGCTTCTAAGCTTCAACGACAAGTCAATGAGCTACTAGAGAGAGGGTATGTTAGGAAAAGTCTCAGCCCTTGTGCCATTCCGATGCTTTTAATGTCGAAAAAGGATGGTACTTGTCAAATTTGTGTTGACAACTAAGCCGTGAACAAGATAACGATCTAATATAGGTATCTTATCCCTAGGTTGGAAAACATGCTAGATGAATTGAGTAGAGCTAAGTTCTTTAATAAGATTAATCCGAAGTCTGGCTACCATCAAATTCGCATGAGGTCGAGAGATGAGTGAAAGATTGTGTTCAAAACTCGGCATGGACTTTATGAGTGGATGGTTATGCCATTTGGCTTGTCGAATGCCCCAAGCACTTTAATGCGACCGATGAACCACGTGCTAAGAAATCTAATGGGAAAGTGTATCGTAGTGTACTTTGATGACATCCTAGTATACATTGCCGACATGTCAAGTTACTGTGAACATCTCCGTACTGTGTTAAATGTCCTCCTTGTCGAGAGATTATTGGCAACCTTAAGAAATGTTGCTTTTACTAGGAAGAAGTGGTATTCTTAGGCTTTATAGTAAGTAGAGGAGGTTTACAAATGAATAATAAGAAGATTCGAGCAATTTGTCAAGTAGCCAACTCTTACTACTTGTACCGAGGTGAGAAGTTTCCATGGGTTGGATTCCTTCTACGGAAGATTTATAAGGAATTTCAACTCCCTTGCCGCACCCCTTACTAAGCTAACAAAGAAGAACATTAACTTCAGGTGGCAAGATAAGGAGGAGAGAAGTTTTGCTAAGGTGAAGGAAAGGTTGATCTCCACCCTTGTACTAGTTTTACCTGACTTTAAGAAAATATTTGAGTTGGAATGTAATGCGTCAGGCATTGGGATAGGTGTTATCCTAATGCAAGAAGGCCGACCAATTGCCTAACACAGTGAGAAGCTAAGAAGACCTCAACTAAACTACTTTGTGTGCAACAAAGAACTCCTAGCATTGATCCGAGCACTGTAAGTATGGTAATATTATCTACTGCCGAGAGAATTTGTTATTTATATTGACCATGAATCTCTGAAATATCTCCAAAGTTAGACAAAGTTGTCGATACAGTAGGTGAGGTGGGTCGAATTCCTTGAGGGATTCAATTTTGTAATAAAATACAAGTAAGGAAAAAATAACGTCGTTGCGGATGCTTTTTCGAGAAGACATGCACTCCTGACTGAATTACAGACTAGATTCTATGGGTTTGTGAGCATTAAGGAACAATATGCTGGGGACCCACACTTCGGACCCATATTTGTACGTTGTACTGATGGAAGGACAATGGATGGGTATTATGTGGAAGATGGATATTTGTTCTGAGGAAGAAAATTATGTGTACCGACCTGTTCACTAAGGGAATTACTGATCAGGAAAGCCTATAGTGGAGGACTCTCCGGATACTTTAGGGAAAGAAGGACGTATGAGTTATTGAATGAACGTTTCTTCTAGCCAAGAATGAGGTGAGATGTGCTGTAGACCTTACTACTTAAGGGACATGTGATTCAGAGTACTTCTTGATCATTTCCAAGGATCAACTAAATTAAAAACTAAAAATTTTCATTTAGAAAATGAATCTAATTTTTCAATTTAAAAGTTCATTGTCGATAAAAACTTGAACACAAGAATAATAGACCCTATGTTACCCAAAACCCTAAATTAATTAAGAACTTGTGATCTTAAGTGACTGATTAAGAATTTAATTTAAATAATTTTATTCAACTTTAGAAAATTTTTAAATTTTATGAGAAGTAAATCATAACTTATGAGTCAATTTAAGAAGCAAACCCTAAAAGAATTACATATAAGACAATTCCCTTATCTTTACTTATAAGTTATGTTACATATGGATAAACAAATCACATTAAATAACTTATTAATTGAGAGTTGGAATCAATTATCACCTAATAACTTATCAAAAGTTAGTAATAAAATCATTTCCTTATCCTACCCTAACCTATATTATATAAGGATAAGCTATCTTTTCACTTTATCTATTTAATTTTTTTTAAACAAGTGACAAGATAAGACAAAGCCCTAAAAGGATACCCTATGGCCTATTGAAAAGAAAGTTTAGGGGAGGCTATACCATATCAATCATCCATCAATTCATTTGCCTTTCACATCTACTATTTATCCCTTACTACTTACATCATCAGATCATTACAAAGTAAAGCTTATGTGATAAGTTTAGATGCATTAAAAAGGGACTTTGTGGATGCATTACACACCCATTTGAGCTAGTTCTCTCTCTTTTTCTCTCATCTTTCATTTCCTTTTTTACACTTTAAACTCACAAACCAAAAGAAGAAACTAAGCCCTACAAACTTACACTTACCACCACATATTTATACACATACACACTTACGGCCCAAGCTTGTTTTATTGCCTTCATTTTGTCCTCTTCAAAAGTTATTTTAGGAAACCTTAGAACATCCCCAAAACCTACCTTAAATATCAAGACTTTAGTTACTAAAAGAGCTTTTGAAAAAGGAAAGGAAAACAAGGAGCAAAAGAGGACTCTCAGTGCATAACCACCCATTTTTACACATTTAAGATGAGTAAGTTCATTTCCTTGTTAGGTACTTTAGTATGCCATGTTTAGGAGACTACATTTCCATGAAAACATTGGCATGAACATAAGGTGATAAAATAGTTAGACTACTTTAAGTAGTTAGCTAATGAATCTCTTACATAAAGGATGAACAATGCACATATTAAGTTGGTATTATGAAGGATACATGTCTAACACTTAGAATAGATGTTTGTAAGTTGAGAAAATCATGAAATATATGTATGGACAAAGGAGTGACATGCTAGATGTGAAGTGTATGTAGGGTATTTAGATGTTATTTTTAATTTCATCTAGTTACATATGTTTAAATTTGGTTTCAGGTAAAGGAAAATCCATTACATGATGTTTTTATAAGGAAATCAACTTTTTAAGATGTAAACTAAGGTATAGAACTTATGATAAGTGCATGATTCATAACTTTTACTTAGTACTTAAGCTAAATAATCACCTCATGGTAGAAAAGTTAAGTAAGACTTGGAATATAAGTAGTATGGGTTCTTGATCTATCACTTAAACTTAAGAAAATGATGAAACAAGTTGAAAAACCAAGTTGGAAACCCTTGAATGAAATCGACCAAATCTAGAACCTTAAGAAAAATCACCTAAAAATATGATAAAACAAAGTGAAAAATCCAACCAGAGCAAGTACAATAAGTGTATAAAGTCAAAACTCAAAACCGAGCTTAAAACAAGCTTAAAACTATCAGTTAGACCTTCACCAAATTTTTGACTAGTACTTAAATCAATCAAGAAAAGCTATTTTAAGACCCATAAGAAGCCCACATAAAACTCCTTAAGCCTAACAAAGTCACCAACTTTAATTTAGACAAAAAAACAAGCCCATTTGATCATATAAGCCCATATAAGAGTCTAAGAAAATGTTGATAACACTAAGGTCATAAGCCAAGAATGAAATTCTAACTTTGGAGAGTGTTTTAAGTTTAGAATAAAGTCCTAAGCCCAAGCCCAAAAGATTCCCTAAGATAACGAAAACCCCAAAACCAAACTAAGCCTAAAAGGGTTCCAAAACATGAAGACCACTATTGTTCTGACTAGTGGATAGAATTGTGGGCCTTATCTCAAAAATATAACCACACCACATTAAAGTACACTAAAAAACGATGAAAATCAATTATAAGATCATAAAAATTGGATTTAAAACGAGAAAGTTATACATGATTGAAGTTTTAAATAAAATTGGGGAAAAATACGAAACTAAGTTAAAAAGCGCAACTTAAAGAATTTTAGGTTAGCCTTTCAATTTTATCTCAAACTCTTAACATTATCATATTTGCGATGTTTAGGAGACTTGACCATTCGAGACAACCTATCCTTGGCTATTACGGTTGATCCACTATGGCTAAATAAATGATTCTAAATGACTTCATGCTTGGTTTTGTTTGTGGTGTAGATGCACTTAAGTTTATTTAATGAACTGGAATGATTGTGGGATATGAGAAATGCATGCGTATGATATTATGATTGAATGCCATGACTTGCTAATAAGACAATAATGGGAATTGTTGTGATGATAGTTATACGTAGTTGTATGGAATGAAATTGTTTGATCACAATGGAAATTGAATTAATTAAGTATCCAATTAAGAAATTCAACAAGTCTCGTATTTGCATTATAACTATACCGACTGCCACCTCACACGGAAGATGGGAAGGGCTTACAGGAGGGGGGCCTCCCCCTTCTGTAGGGATTAGGCAATGGTATGCTATTTATATGTTATTGAGTCTCTGTCCTATGCTTTTTAGCTTACTAGGTGCCAGGAGATGTTAACCATTAGCGAAGGGTTGTGTCTTGTGATTTCTGTTTATGGTGTATGATGTGGATTGCTAGACCACCATACTATTAGACTTAGGAATTTTGGCTTAAAGTTTAATTTTCAATAAGGAAAGTGTATTTTTCATATGAAAAGTAAAGTTAGTTTTATTATGTATAAGTTTGAGTTGTTTTGATGCACGTTAGTGCAAATAGAATAAAAACCTAAGTGTTAGGACTTAGCTAATGGTTTGTGTCGGTTAATTATTTTTAACCTTGACTATGGGAGGTATAATTTTGAGTTGCATGCAGTTTCTAGGTTGTTGCATGTATTAGTTGTCATTTTAGATGTTTATGCATTCATATGTTATGCATTTAATTATATTGTTTGTATGGCATGTCGGAGAGATTTACTCGCTAAGCGTAAGCTTACACCTCAATAGATTTTTTCTTATGCAGGATCACCTTTTTGCCCATCCAGGCTAAGGAATGCCTGAGGTGAGTCTCATGCTAAGACGTAACTGTGAGTTTCAAGAAGTGAAGAAGGAATTTTGTAATAATAACTTATAGATATTTATTTGCATCATTTAGTTTAATTCTATAGCTAAACTTTCATAATAAAGACTCCCATAGGACTTGAAATGCATTGTAATATTTTGTTGTAGAATTCTATGAATCCATCCTCTAACTTTATTGCTTTCATAATTAAATGTCAAAATTTAGTCATCATGCTTTATATTGTTTATTTGTAGGCTTGATGGTAACATAGAGTGAAATGAGTTTTGTGTGTCGTATAGAAGGTCTATGGTCAACAAAGGGGTTAATTGTAGATCTTTATACAGTATATGACAATCTACCACGACAATAATACTATTTGGGTCATGCTATGTACACCGAATTGTTGAAGGCGTGTGCAAGAGGGCTAAGTGTCGAACCAAGCAAGGGCAAGCAATGCCTTTGCCTGTTCTAACAAGACCATGGACTGATTTAAGTACGTGCTTTGTTCTCGAATTACCATGAACTACCCGAGGTAAAGATTCTGTAATGGTCATTGTTGATAGATTCAGTAAGATGGTACACTTTGTGTCCTGCTCCAAGACTAATGATGCTTCGGCTATTGCTTCTCTTTTCTTGTAGAAAATTGTTTGGTTACATGGCGTGCCAAGAAGTGTAGTATCAAACAGAGACCCAAAGTTCAGTATCAAATAGAGACCCAAAGTTCTTGAGCCATTTCTAGAGAACTTTGTGGCGATAGATGGAGACTAAACTGCTATTTAATACTTCCTATTACCCCCAAACAGATGGCTAAATAGAAGTAGTCAATTGTACTTTAGGATTGATACTCCGAGCGATAGTAGGCAAGAACTTAGTTGATTGGGACGTTTTCTTGCTTGTTGTTGAATTCACTTACAATCGAATAGTACATGACATCACCAAGCAGACCCCCTTCGAAGTTATCTATGGTTTCAATCTCAAGTTGCCCCTCAACTACACCCTTATGCTTGTATCCTAGTAAGAAGACCCTAATGCAAGAGCTTGAGTACAGTCCCTTCAACACATCTACAACAAAGTTACTTGGCGGATCGACTAAGCCATTAGAAGAATGTGAGAGAAGGCCAAGGGCAGGACGACTTAACAATTCCAGCCTGGAGACTTGGTGTGGCTACACCTGAGCAAGGAAAGGTTTCTGAGCAAGAGGAGGAACAAGCTATTTGCAAAGGTTAAGGGACGCTTTAGAATCCTCCAGAAGAACAATGATAACGCCTACAGATTAGAGTTGCCTGTAGATTATGGGTTTTCAGACACCTTCAATGTTGCTAACCTCAGTCTATATCACCTTGACGAAGAACTGATCGAAGACTAGTTAGATTTGATCCTAAATCTAAATCAACCCGGAGGGAATGATAGGAATTTGGCTACCGGGCCTTTAACCAGTAGCTGAGCCCGAGGGTTAGAGGGACTGGCGAAGCGAATCCTCCTGCTCCAGCCGACTTCTACTAAAGCCAAGTTTCTCCTTGTTACCGATCAACTCTATATGTCGAGCCATATGATTAGCTACCTCTCAGAAGTTGTGTACCGACTTAAAGAATGCCTTGACAGTAGCTAAACCTCGCGTGCTTGCTCAATCATGTTCAAGTTGAACACTTTCTCAGCATCACTTTTGTCGAGAGATCTACCCTGGACTAATCCTTAGTCACTCCTGCTTGGATAAGACCATGCCTACTCGGCACCTCTACTCGAACACATGATCAACTCGTACTTTTTTGTCTACATTCTCTAACGGTATCACCCATGTATCTCTACCACGTGTATAGGACTACATGTAGAATATGCTACATTAATATTTTACGCTTTTGTATTCTTTGTATATTACTTCTTTAAGACAATATCCTTTTTGTCTTTTCCCTTTTTTTTAGGCAAGTTGCCTTAACTTCTCGGGTATAAATATCCTTTGTACATGTAGCCACAACAATCAGATTTATCATTAATACACTAGATATTTTTCCTCTCGTAAACACGGATCGTTTACTCTCATTTCACTCTTATCTCATCCCTTAAGCAATGCTAGGTGGTGGGTAACCTTACCGGACTAACTTGTGCGTTATATCAAGCTATGCCATGAGTCATCGAAGTTCCATTGATACGTCATATCCTTTGGAGCTGTTCATAGGTTTTACTTATGTTTTCATTCATTTTCATTCGTTCGCACATTTTTCGATCACTCTTTTCAAACTTTTGGCATGCTTGGACCCACTCCTGTGACCAGCTTTATCTGTTCTTGGTTACAATATGCATCGCAAGTTATATGTGCCATTATGTTCTTTAAGAGAGTTGTTAGTGAGAGAAGCTCATTTTAGTGGGCTTTTTAGACATTTTGGAGAAATAAGAACATATGAGTTGTTGAATGGCAGATTTTTTTAACTTAAGATGTGGTGAGGTGTGCATCAAATTGTTGAGAATTGTATTACTTACAAGAGGGCCAAAAGTCGAGTCGAACAAGGGAAAGTAATGCCTTTACATGTCCCAACCCGACCTTGGAATGAGTTGAGCATGAATTTTGTAAAGACTTTGTTATGATCATTGTAGAAAAATTTAGTATTGCATACTTTGTGCTTTGTATTAAAACTAATAATGCTTCAGCTATTGCTTCTTTGTTTTTGTAAGATGTAGTTCGCTTACATGGAGTGCCGAGGAGTGTGGTGTTAGACAAAGACACTAAGTTCTTAAGCCATTTCTGGCAAACTCTTTAGCATCGGATAGAAATTAAACTACTTTCAACACTTACTTGCCATCCTCAAAACGACAATCGGACAAAGGTCATCAACTACACTTCAGGTTCGTTGGTTCAAGTTGTAGTAAGAAAGAACTTAGCTGATTGAGATGTCTGTTTACTTATGGTGGAATTTTCTTACAACCAAACAGTACACAATACCACCAAACAAATGCCCTTTGAAGTTGTTTATGGCTTCAAACCAAAGCTATCCCTTGATTATGCCTCAGCACCCATGCCCGAACAAGAAGACCTTGACGCGAGACCTAAACATAGTCCTTTCAACAAGTCTAATAGAAGATTGCCTAATAAATTCATCAAGCTACCAAGAAGTTGAAGGAGAAGGGTAAAGGAAGGAAGATAGTACAGTTCTAGCTTGGCGATTTAGTATGGTTACACTTGAGTAGGGAAAGGTTTCCGAACAAGAGGAAAAGTAAGTTGTTTGCTAGAGTTGAAGGTCCTTTTACTGTACTCCAAAAGATTAATGACAATACTTACCAACTAGAATTACCTGAAGACTATGGAGTTTCTGATACTTTCAATATTGCTGACCTCAGCCCCTACTAATTTAAAGGTGAACAAAGTGAAGACCACCTGGATTTGATCCCAAATCTAAATTAATCAAGAGGGGATGATAGGAATTAATTACTAATTTTCTTGTTCCAACCAATGCTAAAAGAGGCCGAGCTAATCCTAGCCACTGATTAACTCCACATGCTAAGCTAGACAGCTTCCTTTCTATCAATTATAGTATGCCGGTTTGAGTCATGCCTTATTGATGGCTCGGCCAACTTTATCGTTTGCTTTACCATACCTGTACTGACTACTTGCTTGGTAATACGTGTGCTAAATACCTCCGAATGCATCCAAGCTAACATCACTTTAGAAGGATCTTCAGATTTGTTTGGGAACAACTAAACTGATCATATGATTTTGTCTATTTTTGCTAGAAGCATCGCCACTGTCTGCTTTCCATGTGTCCAAATGACTACGTGATGGAATCCGCTACACTTATAATATGTTTTCTTGATTTTTCATTTATACCCTTTTACATTCCTTATATTTTGCTTCTTTTAGGAAATACCCTTTTGTCTTTTCCACTTTTGACAAGTTACCCTAGAATATCAACTATAAATACCCTTATACAGTGTAGCCACAAAGGTAATCAAATATTGAATATAATTTATTTTTCCCTTTTGTGAGCTACCATGCTTACTTCTACCATAACTCTTATCCTATCCCTTGTGCAAGGGTAGGTGGCAAGTGACCTTACCGAGCTACTCGTATGTTACATTGAGTTAGTTCATGAGTCTACGGAAATTCCTTGGTACATCATATCCTCGGAATCATTCATGGGATTTCTCTTGATTTACCTTTCATCTTCGTACATTCCATCTTCGTTTTCAGACCTTTAGTGAGTTCGGACCCACCTCTGATATGGTTAACCTTGTCTGTTCTTGGCATTACCTATCAATTGATCTATTATTAAGCTTAGGCACAAGATCCCATACTTCATTTCTTATAAATTGATTGAGCTCCTTTTGCATAGCTTGAATTCAAAATTCATGTTTTAGAGCTTCATCGATATTTTTAGGTTCTATTTGAGATAGGAATACTATATTAGTTAAGTTCTTGAGGGAGGCTTTAGTTTGCACCTTATTGGATGGTTTTCCTATGATTAGGTCCTTAAGGTGATTTTTCATAAACTTTCATTCTCCAAGCAAGTTTATATTATGATTATTGATATTTCATTTCCTATAGAGATTTCCTTATCTTTTGACTTGGTCCTTATCAAGATTAAGACCATCTAATTAAGCACCAATGTCATCAACTTCATTATTAGACTCTTTACATGCATATGTATCATCAAATATGATATGAATGGACTCCTCTATAATCAAGGTTCTCTTGTTATAGACTCTATATGCCTTACTTGTGAGAGAATAGCCAAGAAATACAACTTCATCGAATTCAAAATCAAACCTACATAATTGATCCTTGCCATTTTTTAGCACAAAGCATTTGGTACCAAATGAATGAAAGTAAAAAATGTCAAGTCTTTTACCTCTCTAAAGTTCATAGGGGATTTTCTTTAAAATTGACCTTACAAAAATTCGGTTTGATATGTAATAAGCGATAGTCACCATCTCAGCCCAAAAATACTTAGGTCAATTATTTTCACAAAGCATTGTTTTAGCCATTTCTATGAAAGTCCTATTTTTCCTTTCGATGACTCTATTTTTTTGTTGAGTTATAGATGCCAAAAAAGTGTGTTTTATGCCATTTTTATTACAAAGCTCTTTGATTTCATTATTTTCAAACTCTCCCTTATGATCATCCTATGATCACTTCTAATAGAGATAATTGAAGGACCTTTTTCATTTTTGACCTTTTTGCAATATTTCAAGAACATATGGTATGATTCCTCCTTGTTTGCAAGAGTGTATGTAGTGAAATCATCAACTATGACCAAGGTATATCTTTTCACACCTAAACTTAAGGTTTGAGTTGGACTAAATAATCCATGCGTAATAGTTGGAGTAGCCTAGAAGTTGAGATGGTATCCTTTGATTTAAAAGATGATTTGTTTTGTTTGCCATGTTTGACATATTTTATTGTTGTCAAAACTAATCTTTGGTAGTCCCTTTACAAGGTCCTTTGTAGCTAATTTTGATAAGATATCTATATTAGCATGCCTTAACTTTCTATGCCACAACCAACTATCATTGTTTTGAGTGAATAGACAAGTTTCAAAAGAATTTGAAAATCATGCTAAAATCAATTTTGTAAATGTTTCCTTGTCCATACCCCTCAAAACGGATTTGGTTATTGTTAATGTTTTCAATAGAACACTTTGATGCATGAAATGTCACTTTATATCCAATATTGCAAAATTGACTAATACTAAGTAAATTGTGTTTCAAATTATCTATTAGTAATACATATTTAATAGTAAGAATATTATATATTAGAATGTTACCTTCTCCTATAATATGTACCTTCCAATTATCCTCAAAGGTAACACTTCCTCCATCCTTCAAGTCTAAGGATGAGAACTTAGATGCATCTCTTGTCATGCATCTTGAGCAACTGCTATCTAAGATCCATTTGTTATTTCACTTTGAAGGTTCTTACAAAACAAAAGGTTACTTCTTTAGTACCCATTTTAATTTAGGTCTTTTAAGGTTAGTTGCTATAATGTAAGCTTATCCCTTACGGACCCAAATTGTCCTGCCTCTATGACTCAAAGAGAGATTTTGTTGTATTGCACATGTATATGCAATATAATCATATCAAAGTAACTCTTATAAGACTTTTAAATACTTTCTCTACTATAACTAATTTTGGTTTTATCTAAACCTTGCTTTTGAGAATCCAAGAGCTTATCTAAATTCTTTTCTTAATCTACGGACTTGGTTATAGTTTTCTTAAATTATCTAGGCTAGACTTTAAAATTGTATTTTTAATTTCTAATCATCTTAGTTTATCTACCATGTAATCATCATCATCACGCTTATGCTCTAAGCTTTCAACTTTTTTTTGAGCAATTTATTTCCTTTAACTTTCTATTTTCTTGGACTAATTCATTATTTTTAGTGCACAATTCTTTGTTTTTCTTACTCAATTTATCAACTTCTATTTTTAAGTATCCATTGTCTTCTTTTAGCCCTTCCTTCGCATCTATTACCTTGTTATATTCATTTTTAATGATATCAAATTCATCTTTTGCTTCATTCATCATTTGCTTTAAAACTTTGTTTTTCTTTTGTACCTTGATGAATTCATTAAGTAATTCATCATACATATTCTTTATCTCATCGAAAGAGGAGTTTTATGAGGTTGAATATACCTCATCATTAATGGCCATGAAACAAGTCTCATCATTGGAGTCACTTAAATCACTATCACTCTAAGTAGTAACCATTGCTTTCTTCTTATACTCCTTGTCGGCCTTCCTGAGCAATAAGCAATATTGTTGGATGTGTCTTGATTTTTAACAATTATAACATTTAATTACTTCTTTCTTTTCTTTCTTGAACTTTGAGGTGATTCCATTGCTCTCTTTCTCCTTCTTCAACTTCTTATTAAATTTTACAAACTTTCTGAACTTTCTCACCATCATGGCAATCTCATCATCATCTTCACTTTCTTCCTCACTAATGCTTTTCTTAGTTGCTTTTAGAGTGATTGTTTTCTTCATGGAATTCTTTCCTTATCTTTTCACCATTTCAAGCGTTTTGAGCATTCTAAGAAGTTGCTCTTTCGTCATTGTGTTGAGGTTACAAGTTTCCCTAATGGCTATTCTTTTGGCTGCCCAATCACTTGGTAGAGACCTAAGGATTTTAGAGTTAATTTCTAGATTAGTAAATAATTTACCAAGAATACTCAATGGATAAATGATATTGATGAATCTATTATGTATTTCATTAATAGTTTCATTTGAATCCATTTTAAAATTTTCAAATTGACCACATAACAAGCTAATCTTGGTGTCTCTTACTCTACTTGTGCCTTTATATGTATTTCTTAATTCATCCTATATTTCTTTGGTACTTTTACATGTACAAACTCTATTAAAATCATTCTCATTTGTAACATTCAAATCAAGCAATTTCTAATCATCAATGGTGTAACTTTTTTCTTCTTTTCCTTCATTTTTAAAAGGCCTTTTGTCAACTATTTGCCATGGTAATTTATTTTGAGTTTTGAGAAAAATAGTCATCCTACATTTTCAATATAAATAATTACTTCCAATTAAAAGGAGGGGCCTATTGATAGGTTGTCCTTCTAAGAAACCTAAGAAACCTAGTGCATTAGATGTCATGATCTTTACTTTGATATGCGATTAACAAAAATGATTAAAGACTAGCTATAATAACGATTGAAATATACTACGCTAATACGCAAGAGCGGGTTGAAGTGAGCATTAATGAAGAATTTTGATTCTCTTTAAATTTTTGTAATAAATACAAAAATAGTAAGAAAATTAAATGATAAACAATGATAATAAATGTGGAATTAAAAGAGATAGGGTAAGAAGGAATCAAGCCGTGATATAATATGCAGTTCGAGCCGTCCCTTACTCTCTATGGACACTAATGCCTTCAACCGATGACTTTTACACACTTTTATTAATCTCAATCGCAATGGCTCAAGAACTTATACCTAAACACAATCACAAACAACTCTCAGTACATTTAGTATGGTGCACTCTATCAAGAGAAATTGTACGTGTATAACTTGGCACTATATTAGGGTTTACAAAAATTTTCCAATAAAAAGCACAAGACAATTAGAATGCATCATAAAGAGACAAAAAGAATAATAGCAAAGTTTTTGGCTCAATTCAATGTCCTTCAACTGCCCTTAAACTTGTATTTATAGCTTCATGTCAAATTTGGACGTTGGAGAGAATTGATTAGAAAGTTAGCTACATTAAATGCTGTCCAATGGCTATATTTGATCTTGGCATCTGGACGTCTCCATCCATAGTATTCGGACGTTGATTGTGTTATCTTCATAGAAGCCTAGCATCCTGATGCTAGGCTTCAAGGCATTATGACATGACAAGATAATTAATCTTGCTTAGAACTCTAGCATCCAAACGTCCTTAAGGCTAGCATCTGGATGTTGATCCCTGTACCAGTGACTATCCTACAAGGCAACACAAAACAACCAAAACACAAAAGGGCAACATACACATCCTTTTTCAAGTGATGAGTTAAGATGATTTTTTACGGATTTGCAAATTACATGAGATCAAAATAAATCATCTAACATTGTTTAAGAATTAAGTCAAATGATTTAAAAGTTTTATCCTTATCATGATCATTAAATGAAATCTAACTTCAATATTTAGGTATCTGTTTATATATATTTTTTCTCAACTCTTGATGCCTAAGAGATGGTTTGTTATGCCTTTCTTAAGTTATAGATAAAGTTGAACTTATAATGAACTTATCAAACTAAATCTACAATACACACATTACACCAATTCCCCTGATGGAACATAAAAAATCACAACAAAATCTTTTAAAACAACGGGCCATGCTTGTAGTAGTATAGTTTCAACTTTACTATTGAACTCGTAATCCAATAAGAAGAGTACATTCTTACATTCAAAATTTTTGTAATGAAAATCTATAATGTAATGTGACAATCTTCTTATAAAGTTGCATCCTTAAACTTATTTTAGAATCTTGTAGCTACTCGCTCTTAATCTCTTAGCCCAGCTTCCAAATCTAAGCTCACTTTGTCTTTAGTACCAAGGTTAGATAAGTTAACCGCAAACCTCAAGTTTTGAGCTAAGTGACCATAAACTAAAAAAAAAAAAAGAAGAGTAAACTACAAAACATGGTAACCAAGAATGCACAATCATATAATTCATAACCCATTATATATGGTCATACATTCACCAAGTCAGCATTCATTTGCAACAAGTCATAGGCAAGCACATTCGTAAATCCAATATGCAACATACGGATGGCAATGCAATGCATATGACATGTATTGATACCGGTATCCTAGCTAGGCTTAGTTCTTACATCTAATTGGTTGACATCTTCGGGCATCTTGATGCTAAATCTAAGAACCTAAGTGGCAACAAGGAGTTATTGACAGTAAGGCCACCAAATCCTAGTATTTAGACCATAAGGAATGGTTGAGTTGCTCAAGTAAAAGCAATTATATATGCTTTAAAATCTAGCTTTCATAAACCAAGTTGTTTGCTCAATAAAAATTCATTTTTCCTAGTAAAACCTTATCTATAGGTTCATTTCTTGTTGTACCATACCATGGATATAATGAATAGCAAGCTAAGATATGTTTCCAAGTTAGCTAAGCCAAGTTTAGTGTCCAAGTTACTCAAGCTAAGTAGAATTTCCAAATTAAGCAACATAAGCAATAGCATCCTGATTTAGCTTTCAGCCTAGAAATGTCACAACATGGTATAGTAGGTAAGATTCAAAAATCACAACTTAAACATAAATCTAGTCTCCTTAACATTTATTCAATGTCATCTAAGATTCATTAAGTTGTTGTAAGCATAACATAAACAACATTACATATCTAATAAGTAGGAGACTCTTAACAACTAAACACAACGGTATAACCAAACTCAATTAAATCACATTTGAATGAGTCTCAATCTAATAGTAGGAGCAAGGATTTCATTCACCAACATTAAGCAATACTTCACAAAACTGCCTATAGTATAAATAAATCTAGTCGTGAGATTCATTTAAGTGAATCTCTTAACTGTACATAACAAGTAGGCGAATGGTTTATGTTCTTCTGGCCATTACATAAACATAGGACAACCAAGCATGAGGTATTCACCTAGGGCTTTGCCTATTCTAAGATCCAATGTAGCTATATTCACTTATCTAGTAAGATAAGGTGACTAAGAACGCCTCTTTTGTTTCGGGTTGATCGTATTGTATTGTAACTATGTAATAATCCTATTAAAACTTTAATCGTCAATTAATTTTATTATTATTCATAGGATTAAGTCATTTGAACCTAAAGGTTAAAGAATTTAGGTTATTCCTTAGAGAAATTCTTATCGCAGGCATCGTTTGGGTTATCTTTTGAGTTGGGTTATTGTTAGAATTCTCAATTGAATTATCCTTTGACTTACCTTTTGAGCTATTTTAAGTATAAAGTCCTTATCTTGAACTTTCCGATTTATTCTCTAAGTGAATTATACTTTAGAGTTCTTAGTTAACAAATCTTCTAACTTACCATTTGGCCTATTTCAAGTGTAAGTTCCTTGTTTAGGTTGCCTTTTGAATTATCCTCTAAGTCACCTTTTATGCTAACTTATTAACATAAGATCTTAGTAAAAGCTTCACTTAATACTAATCTTCTAACACATTAATTTCTAATTCCATAGAAAACTCACTTTAACACCTTACATCTAGTTAGTTCACAATAAGTATAGTGCATTTATGACCATTTAAACAAAATAACATTGCTTCAATTATTAGAAAACAACACTTTCAACCTTATAACTTCATCAAACCATTAGTATGCAACTAAATTATTAACAAAAAAAAAATTATCAAGTTATTATTAAATTCAGAGTTAAGCCTATAATATTAGATTATACTATTACTACTTGAAATTTACATAAGAAATTATGAGATCATCAAATTTCTTCCCGTGTATGTAAACATAGGTGTGCATATAATATTAATACGGAGGGGAATGTAACCCCAAAATGTTATTTATTAAGAAACATATAATTCATCCCCACTAAGTGTGCATAAAGGGAGATTGAGATAAAGACTGGTGAAATTACATAACCAATAACTAGGAAAAAACATTTAGATATGACTAAGCAGTAGTTGAACTTTGGAATACCTATTTACCTATAACAACAATAAAATTATATCTTAAGATTGATATTTGGACATCTAAAATTACCTTACCATGTCACTGTTGGATCAAAAGCCCCTTGCTGCTAGAGTGTTTTAAGATTCAAAACTCTAATGTGTCGAATTAATGGGCATTTCATTCCAAATTTCAAAGTGAACCTAATCTCTAAGATATTCCCATGCTTAAGGAAATGGGGTAGTAACCTTTAGTTAGTGTTTGGTTACTAAAACTTGATAGGATAAGGAGAAATATATAGCACAAGTATAAGGAATACATGATAGTACAACATTATTTTATCATGTTTGATTTGCATAAACACATATTTTTATGATATCTCTTATTTAGTATACATAAGTACTAGATTTAATATTGTATTTTAACATTTATACTCTCAATATTGGCTAATATTTATTTAATTATATTTTTATATTATTTAAAAAGTATAAATTTTAAATATTGTCTAATATTTATATCTTCAATATTGTCTAATATTTATTTAATTACATTAATATCCTTAGTACTTATGTTTTGTTTAATGAAGTTAACTTTTGTGCCATTTTTTAGATGAAATAAGTTTTAAGCATTTTGTTTAGTCTTTCAAACCCTTTTTGGTCTAGTAACCAAGATCAAATTGTAAACTAAGCATTGGACAAAGAATTTTGTCCACTTTAGTCCTATAAATTTTGCATAGCCAAATGATATTTATCACATTCTAAATGGGAGGAGGAGTGACAGTCCAGCTATGTAAACTAATTTAAAATAGAAGTTGACCTCACAGCTACTTATATGGATGTAGCGTACATAAGGCGAACGCGACTCAACTAGCTTGAAGTCTTTAGCATGGTACTTATTATAAGCAGAACTTGTGGTATTTCCTTTAAATTAATCATAAGAAAACTTGTAGTACATACTTTTAGTACTTAACTCATATTTACATAACTATATTTACATCAAAAGTTTACGTTTTTCAAAAAAAAAAATTTCAAAAGTCACAAGTTTTGACACGTATATGTACATACTTCACTAGAAAACTAATGGTTGCTTAGAGAGACTAAGTAGTTTTCTTAAAAGACTAAAAATTCAAAAGTAATCCCATTTCAACAATCTGCATGTATCTTCTCACTCCCTAACCTCTCGTGTACTAACCTACGGTTGGGTACAACGCTATATCTTTACTCTTTATTCAATACCTACAACAGAATCTATAAGAATGTGAGCACAATTAACTCAATAAGTGGGACGAAGATAGAAGAATATCATACAAACATAAACAAGGTTATTAATTTTAATGAAATGTAATGCAATCAATCATATGTAACATTGCACAATGTTATTCGGACCATTATAAGATTAGAGAAATTATATCCGCTCTAACCTACATCGAGGAGTTTTAATGTGACTCAAATTATACCAAGCCTAAATTTGTGTAATAGAGAACACTCTCATTCTGAGACTATCTTTGAATTAAGGCCCCTAACCTTGCCGTAATTTTCTCTCTTATTACTTAGTTCGACTAAGGGTGGAAAAAAGGATCATTTCAATTATTCTCTTCAAAGGAGTTGGTATTTAGTCCGACACACCTAATCGTTCCCCTAGTGGGTTGATATGCATATCTAGTTAGTTTAGTAGTTGGATCTTAATGAGTTTCACTTAAGGGTGGCCAAATAAGTTTTAGATAAACCAAACAATATGAAATCATACAAAACAGTATGCTAAGGAGTTCAACTCTTATCACAAAACATATTATCACTCACACACATAGCATACAAGCAAGTAATTAAGTTATAACCATAAACCAAAACACTCTTAAACCTCTAGATACTTTGATATAATATCCCAATAAGCTGCAAAGCCATGATCCCAACTTATTTGGATGTAGTGTCATGTTATCCCCTAAGCATTGTATGTGTCTTTGTTAGTGATTACTAAAAATTTAATACATAACTTTAGTTTTTAATCACCACATAGAGTAAGAATTTATTTTTTTGAAATTAAGCATATTTATAATTTGAGTCAAGTGAGTTTGTTAACTATTTATTAAGTTTTAGTTAAGTAAAATAGGTTCTGACTTAGTTTTTTACTAAGGTTCTAAGAAGTTTTTGACTTACATTCTAACTCTTAAAAGGGTGTAGAGTCTAAATATAAACTGTCGAGCTTGGTTTTTCACCCTCTCGGTTCTTTTTATAAAATTAAGTCTTTTCTAAACCGATCAGTGTTAAACCCTTACTCGTTTAATACTAGTCCTTGACTAGGGTTTAAAGAAAACCATTTTTTCAATTTAAAAAGGGATTGGAGTCGTCACCCAATCGGAGTCGAGAAAAAGGGTTAAGTTATAACCAATTGGGTGGATTGGCTATAACTTAGTTACCGGTTTATCGATTAAAAAAAAAAACAATTTGTAAAACGGTTTTTTTGAAAACCAGAGATTTAGGTCCGGGGACTAGTTTATTAAACCCTAAACAGGTACCACTTTTTAACTTTCTGGATTTAATTTTGCATTTTAAATATACCCTTTTTAATTTCTAAAAAACATCTAATTATGATACATGCAACTAAATCGATTAATTTACATAAATATCTAAAAATGAAAAAAAAATAAAACTTTCCATATTTTAAGTCGCCCTATACTTGCATTTGGGATTAGACTTCCGTAGTTTGTTTAACGAAAATATAGCGGGTTGTTTGATTTTAATTTTGGAAAAACTACTAGGTTTACGTTTTTTCCTATTTTAAGTTGATTTGAGAAAAAGATTATAAGGGGTCCTAAGCTGGATTTTATTTTTGGAAAAACCTTAAATGCTCTAGTTTGGAAAAGATCTGTTTTATTTTTATTAAAAAAATTGATTTTCTAAGTGTAAAAAATAACTTTTCTATTTTTACTCTATTTTATTATTTTTATTATTTATTTATTATTGTTAGTTTTTTTTTTAATTTTTTATTTTCTTATTATATTTTTTTTTTATGGTTCTTCTTGTTTAAAAAAAATAACATAAGATTCGAATGTACAAGTTGGACCTAGGTAGGTCAGATCGGGTTGGGTCGAGTCTACTCTACTGGTTTCGGGTCGAGCTTCAATGCCTTCAACAGCAACAACAGCGGTAAAGGGCTATTCAAGCAGTTCTAGTGGCTAAAGCAAGGGGGTGAGGAGTTTTTTTGTGAGTTTTGGATTGGGAATAGGGGGTAGGTTGAGTACCGTGGCCTAGGGTGGTCGTTTGGCGGTTGTCGGAGGTGGCGGTTAGCGGTGGTGCTTGGGCGGCATTGCTAGGGGGCACGGCGGAGGTCGAAGGAGGTTATGTTCAGGAGCTAATGGAGAAAGGGTCACAATTGTGGTGTTGGGTTGTGGTGGTAGGCTCAGAGAAGAGAGATATGAAGAGAGAGAGAATAACAAGAGAGAAGGAGAGCTTAAGAGTTGATTCTGAAGCTCGAGGATGCCTCTCCTACTCATTAACGTCTCTATTTATACTTGAATTTCAACCCAGCAACAAAGGAAAGCTCGAATCGAAGTTAATGGGGATGGCTAAATTTTAAGTTTTTTTTCCAATCTTTGAAGCTTGATTTGAATGCGTAATTGACCGAACTTGGATGCGTTTTCTATACCGATTCATAGTAAGCTATGTCTAGTACGAGATTGATGCAAGAAACCATGAGCCTGCGTGTGGAATTTGTGCAGAAATTGAAGCTAAAGTGGAGGGAGTGAGCCATTCTTGAGAAGGAAAGCTGAGGAAAATCGGGAGAAAATGGAGGAAAACCGAGGGAAAGAAAGGGAAAGTGCTGATGCGGCCCACGTTAGCCGACTCGACAAACCCCGACCCGCCAAGTGTCACACTTGACACGTGGCATGCCATGTGGCTGACACATGGCACCACGTCAGCAAAGGTCGTCCAATTCGATTATGCCATATGTCAGGACATGTGGCAGTCTCTGATGTAAGAAAAAAAAAATGTAAGAAAAAGGCCTCCCTACTTTTGCTAAGTTTCGAACCTAAGACCTCATGCTTAATGCTAGTATTATGTCCATGTACATAACTGTCAGGCCGTTGACTTATGCTTTGGTCAGCCTGGGCCATATTTAAATCTAAGCCCAAGTTCAATGGCTTGACTTCTAAACCTAAATTTAATCTAACGAAATATTATTTTCTAAAATCTTTTATAATTTCTTATTTTTTGTGCTATTTTCCTATTTTCTTATGTTTTTCTAGAATTCTTATTTTTCTAAATTTCTTCATTTTTTGGGGCTTTCTTTAATTTTTTATTTTTTGAACTTTTTCTAATTTAGGACCTGATAACTCTGATTTTAAATATATTTCACATGGTGATTTTATAATATTTCCCTTACATCTTTGGTTTTCTTTAAAGAAATTGATACTTAATTGAATAAAATTTTGATTTCAAGGTTTGAATGCATTCTTGGATTGAAAACGATGAAAAAGAATCAAGTTTCACTTAATTTAGAGTTCAAATAAATGAGTTATAAAGTTTTGAAGTTACACAGCCTAGGGACACGACTGTGTCCCAAGCTATGTTTGGTGACGAAAAAAGATACTTTACAATACATTATAAAAAGACATACTAGGGTTTCGCACACAAGATTGGATATTCAAAAGTGAAGAGGCTTGAAAAGAAGGAGGAGAAAATGGCGAAAGCAACACCCAACTTCAAAATTGAAGAGATTTATCATCAACAAAAGGGGTTTTTCATGTTTAATTTATTGGTTTTGTTGGAATTCGTTTTTAGTTTTATTATGATAGCTTAAGATTCTTATATTTAGGATTATGGAACCTAGGGTTTCATGTGACTATTAGATTGATTGATAATTTTCAATAAAGTTTCTATCTTTTCTTAATTCAATTATGTTATTTAATTGTTAATTGATATTTCTAGAGTATCAATTTATGATATTATGCATGATGATTGAGAAATCACATGTGTAATGAGATCTTGACATAATTGGAGAGAATTACATGTGTACTTAGAGATAAGATATATGTTTCTTCCGGAAAGTTGTTCGTTTGTGTAGGAATTCATTATACATTAATGCGATTCTAAATTATATTACTAAGTGAAGAGATTCCGGTAAATAATTTAGATTTAGGGTTAATATGCTTCAGAAAAGTATTAACTTTAATTGTGAATCCCTCCGGTCAAGAATAATAGAGATTTAATTGGATACATTTTAAGCAGTCACGTGTTAAATACTAGGGGAAATAATTCCTAAATATGTTATTTGCTTTATTGAAGTCGTTCTTAGTTTTATTGCTTTCTAAATTGCTTAATCAAGTCTCATAATTAGGTTAGTTTGTTAATTTTAGTATTTTTAATTCATTCAACTCATCACAATTTTCCGACTAGATAATAGAGCTAAGGTTAATGTTAGTACTCGAAGTCTCTAAGGGATCGACTCGGACTCACATCCGCTATATTAAAACTGATAGGTGCACTTGCCTGATATCAAGACCCCATAACCTAATTTGAAAAATAAAAGGAGGCAAAAATTAGGTGTCTACATAAACCACTTTTTGACCTAGATCCAATTTTTAGTGTATTCAAAATATTCAACATCAAGTTACATTATTACCTAATTTCTGACCTTACTACTACTTCACATATAATTCAACTTACTCTGAATTCGAAAACCTTAGTAACCTGCATATACAATAAGTAACAACTCAGTACTACAGTTATTGACGTACTTTCCTATTACAACTCCCATTTAGTTACAAATTCTTTAGAACTTTTAGATTGGGCTCTTAGCTATCAAATACCCACTTAAACTTGAAAATCACCATCTTAAAACTTAAGTAACTTGCTTTTAGTTGCTGCATGCAGCTAGATATAGGTTGTAACATGATTTTGTAAAAAGCTCATCAAGTTTCTTTAGTAAAACAAACCACTAGTGCATTGTTTTAGCAAAAATGGAATTTTTTTCGAAAATCCAAGGATTTAATTTTAAGAATTCAACTACATAGCATAAAAATGTAACATTTTAGGACTATACTCATAGAATTTCAAGTCAAAACTACATTGAATAGTTTTCTGAAAACATGACCAAATGCCAGGACGTTTTTATTAAGGATCTTATATTAGCACTCAAAATTTCAAAAATCTAGTTTGAATTTTCAATTCCTTATACAAAAAACTAAGGAAAACCAAGTTTCAAAATTTTTAGAGTTCATATAATATTTTTCTCAAATTTTAGTTAAAAATGAAGCAAAATGGCGACTCACCAAAACTTGGAGTGCTTTGAATACAGTAGCAGGAAGGGGGTACGTCAGCTTACCTTAGTGCTTGCCACTCCTTTAGACAGCGTCCTAATTACAATTCTAGATAGGGAGTTTCCTTGGAAATTCCTCAACCTTATATTTTGCACTATAATTTTTCTAAATTTTACTTTCTCACTTCCTCCCCCTATTTCTCTCTCTTAGGAATTTTGCAAAGTTCCAATTGAGCAAAACTTGCATCCTAAATGCAATTTGCATTTTGTAGTAAGGTTTAAGATTAGTTTGATTTTTTATTTGCTATCAAATATGTGTAATACCCTAGTTTAAGTGTCCAAAATTGGTCTTTTCCCACATTCCATGTATACTCCACCTTTTGTTACATATTAAGGAATATTTCTCGATGATCTTGTAATTTTTTGTTAATTTTCCCATTTTTTCTTTATCTATCTAATAAAATTTACACATTTTCAAGTATTTTTAAGAATTACGAGTACATATATTTATATATTAATTATAACCGATGTATATACATATCTTTTACATATTATTTTATGTACATTATTAAGTTTATCATTCCTATAATTTATCTTTAAGAGTTAATTAATTAATTAGGTCTAATATACGCGTTATTGGTACGTATATACTAATAAAATAAATTTTCACTATTTTAGTTATATTTTTAAATTCTAAACCTATAGGGTTTTATTGACTAACCTTACTATATCTTTTGGAAATTTTCGATTTAATCGGGTTACCTTTCCGAATGCCCTAAATCAACTGCTTGTAACCTAATTGCATAAATATGGGCTCACAATTCGTTAAAGAATGTAATTGGACAAGGAATCTTTCAACCATTAAAACATCAAATGCAACACTCATGCATACTTCAATATTCGTTTCTGATCTACCATGAATTTTATTGAGTTATAACTTGAATTAAAACCTTACTCAGCACGACTTAGATTGGGATAAAGAGAAATCTTAAGAAAAGGGGGCACAAACATTTCCTTATCTTCTATTCTTGGATTCAACGCATAAAGGGACTCTTAGGATGTGCTCATCAGCATATAACTTTTAGATGTGTAGATCATTTAAGGCACAACTTCGATATTGAGGAAAAAGCTGAATATTTGATGAATGGCATCACTTATCGAGAGAGAGTACTTTCTTTTTTGTTCTTTTTTTTTTCCTTAATGATTAAGATCAAAAGTAAGAAGAGCTGCTGTAGGTCTTTCTTATAAGAAAAGAGCACCATTTTATAAGTCTACCTAGTAGTGGGTGTCCAGCTAAACCAGCCTTGAATTGCTGGTTTATTGGTTTATGTCATGATGAATCGTGATTGGTCCGTAAGTCGATTGTTTAGAGCTGGTTCAATGGGCCTAGCGATTCAAGGGTCAATTCATGGCCCTTGAATCAATTTATTTTTTTTTTCTCCTTTTCTCGATTTTTTCATTTTTTTTCCATTCCTTTACATAATTTTTTCCCTTTTAGTCTTGTCGATCCTTCAACTCTTTTTTTTTTCTTTTCATCCTTTCATAAAGTATACATTAAAAACAGACAAAAACTAAAATATAAAAAAGTCTTTTACAGTATGAATACCTAATCTAATCGAAGAGTGAAATGGTTAGATGGAAAATATTTTTCACTGTATTTTACGGTCGCTCGGTGCCTATATAACCGCTAATCGGAATTAGACCGTTGTAGTTTGATTTGGATTTTTAGAAAACCTTTAGTTTATTGGTTAATTTTATATTTTGCAAAAAGATTCTAAGTGTACGTGACTATCTAATTTAAATTTCTTAAAGGAAAATAATTTTAGTTGGTTATAATTTAGAAAGCCTAATGCTAGATCACCACTTTTAGGAAAACCATGCCATTTACTTTTTTTGAATAATTGGGAAAAAGATTTTTCTATGTGATAAAATTTTTTCGAAAAAGGATAAAAAGAAAACTTACTATATCTCCTGTTGAGGTAGCTATTCATGTTTGTGAGTAAGAGTAAAACCCGTGGGTGAGCTTGGGCTTCCATCAAATTAGTTCCAGTTACTGAAGTAATTATTCTCTTTGGTTGATTTCCCTCATGGTTCTTGTCGTCTGTAGGCCGCCTTGTACCAATTTTCTGTGCAAGCATTTGCCTTAACGTTAACAATAGATAAGGAGGCTCGAAGTTCATTGACAATCAGGCTTGCTATACTAAACGCTTGCTCAATGGCGGCCGTTGAAGCCAAAGCAGCGAGTACTTCACGAGCAATGTGAGATAATAGTGGGTAGTCCCTTTTATGCCTTTGGCACCACTCTAAAATATCGAAGTCCTTGATGGAGATATTCTTAGAAAACTCGAAATTCGTATTAGTATAATGTTGCATCTCAGACATTAGACCACTATACCGTTGCCTCTTCAATTTTTGTGTTAGTAACTGCTCACCCATAAATGAGTAATGCCGCTCCTTGGTGGGTGGCAAAAGAGAGATTAATGACTGGCCACCGTACTGACTTTGGTAGTGGAGCATCTCTTCTATGTCGACTATTAGTACCGACATTTCCTGTTGTGCTTCCGAACTATACATGTGTTGGGAATCCGTTAGATCTTGAATGTAATTATAATAAGTTTTCAAATACATTAATAATAATTCTGCTTTACAACGAAGGTCTAGAATAGTTGCTATGAGATAAATATGATGAATTTCTTTATAATAAGTTAACCACTTCAATGTTATATCGTATATACATGTGTGTAGGTTTGGGTTCTCATGGGCCTGAAGTAGCACACCAAGTATACTGACGGCTGATATAACAAACAAGCAAACACTAGGCTTGTAAACCTATGAGAAAGTCTTAGTAACATCATGAAAAAATTTCAAAACTTTTAGCAACCAGATACATATATCCCAGTTACTGGGAAAAATGTCAACTTCCTATATGTTGTATAATGTGAAGTCATACAACAGTTCGCTGTAAGAAACTGTACTATGCAACAACTTATAAGTCGAGTTTCAGCGGTGTTATATATCCATCTTAAACTTTTGAGGCCTCTTCCCACACTCCATGCAAAAGTTCCTTCACTTTTTGTGAAGGGACGGCCTCTCTGTTATTGTTTTGACGATGTTCTTGATTGAAGCTATACTGTTGTGCAAAGTTGCTATGCCATTCTTGACACACAAGTTAAGCATATGACATGCACAACATATGTGGAAAAAAATCCCTCTCATCGCTGGTTGACCGTAATTTTGCAAATCAAATATTGATGCAGTATTGGCACTTGTATTATCAAAACTAATAGGAAAAAATTTCCTTACTAATCTGTACTCATTTAGGATTTCTTTAATAATTTTATAGATGTTTTGTGTCATGTGTCGCCTGTTAGATACCCTTAAAGTCAATAGTTGTTTATTAAGTTAGTAATTATCATTTATCTAGTAAACAGTAACACCCATATAAGAATTATTATGAAAAAGATTTGTTCATATGTCTGGACATATGGACACATACTTATCGAGGGAAGCAAACTTACTTATGAGCTCCCTCTTATCTTTGTGGTAGAGCTCCTGCCTGGATTAGGTTAACATTCTATGACTAAGTTATCGTGAGTTGGGGTTGAACATCTCTCGCTCGTATCGACTCTACTACTCTGATGCACCCACATTGAATGCCAAGTGCATGTTCGCTAGGTATTGTGCCAGGTTATACTTATGCCTCTCTTCATTATACCTCATTAGCAGCTAATTGAATGAACCACCACCTCGGGTAATCTGTTGCTGCATTTTATCTATTCCCACCTCTCTGGGATGCTTCAACCTCAAGTGCTTGTTAAGGATACCATATCCCTCTCCCGTTTTTCACGAATAATTCGTATTGTAGTAGTTGTAGAATGCCCTTTAGTTCCCTCTTTTGCTTATACCTTTACGAAAATGAGTAGTAAAAATATTAAACTTATCGGGTTTAGGGAGCTTACTTGAGCTGGATGGTCTAGAACGGTTGGGCCCATATTGTCCCATATGTTGCTCTTCTGTTTTAGAAATAATTTCTGTTTCGTCCTCTTCATCCTCAAACGTGCTTGCAAGGTAACTCATCTGTAAGGTTTCAAATTTTACAGGTTGTGCAGGGACATTCATACAAGGAGGTTTGAATCTCGCATGACGTTTAGGGACACTCATGCGTGAAGGTTTAAACCAGGAGGTGGCATGGCCTAGTAACTTATGCATTAATGTTCAACGTTAAAGCTATGAGGTGTTGTATCACAAGTACTCGTGCAATGAGGTTCTACATCGAAGCCTGGAGGTAGTGTAACTTCTTCTTCCACATTCTTAACTACATTGTTTGCCCTCTACACATTCAGGTCATACTCGTTATCTAGGTACGCTTAAATGCCTGAAGATCCTCAAACCATTGTGGCTCAAACAATGTATTGGAACTTCCAATGCCTCTATCTTTACTTTTCTCACTAAATGATGAACTGTGTTTTTTACTGGAGAAGGTATGACGCAAAAATCTTTCCATTGATGCTAATTTTTTTTCTCTTATTTATTACAACAAATATTTATAAATGAAAGACAGAAATAATATATAAGACAAAATAAAGCAGAAATCATATGGTGGCTATGTGTATATCAGCGTCATTTGCTAATGTAAATTGTTTCGTGTCGTAGAATAGAGAATTGTGCACAAATATTGGTAGTTAGTGGAAGAAAATATTTCTATGACATTGTTTCACAATTGAAAAAATTTGAAAGCAAAACGGTTGGAGTTGAAGAGATTTAATTAGTTCGTGGAGTAATAGCTGCATTATATTGAAAGCTATTATTTATAAGGACTAAGAAATATATAAACACATCATTAGAATTTTGAAAATTTAAATTTTAAACAATTTGGCGCTGCAAATTTTAAACTTTACAATTCAAAATTTGCGACACATGCGCCGAAAAGGAAAATGGTAGGGGGTAGGGGAAAACGGGGAGGTGGGGTTTAGGGGTGGTAAAAAAGGACCACCCCCCTTTTATTTTTTAATATCTAGCGGTCCTTGAATCGCTAGGTTAGGTAGTTCCATTTAGGCGAATCGGTTGGGCCCTTAAAGTCTAATGGTTCGACCTGATCACTACCGGACTGAGCTGATTTATGGTTTAGAACCGACCCTTACTTGGGTCTAAGTCCATCCCCTCTTGAAATGTTTTCTCTAGCATGTTTAATTTTTTGTACTCGATATATTATATGGTATATAGTTATCACATTTAAATATAATCACATCTTATATTTGATGTTTGTACACATTGTATGTCATATATGTCTATAATTAGATTTCTATTATGTAGCCATTTGAATACATGTCATATTATTATCGATATATGTGAATGTTTGGTTTAAAATATTATATATAGGTGCATATACTTATAATTTGTGTAAGCCCGTCAATTATACAATATAATCTACACAATTTAATTTTTCAGTGAGTTAACTATTTGCTTTGTGAATCCAACAAATAAGGCAACATAAGTTTTATTTTATTTTATTTTTCACACGCAAAAGTTGATTGATGATAAGTTTTTGGAGCTGCGTAATATGATAATATTTTATTTCAGATCCCAACCACCTTTTTGTCTCAAGTGATCAATCTCAATTTCAAATCATGCAATGCACCTATTGCTTGTATTTGAAGTTCTTGTCTATGATTGTTCAATACCATTCCATTTGAAAACACTTTAGTACTTTCATTTCCTCTGAAAGCAAAGATCAGATATTGAGCCCCCACCGCCAATTTTTCATTCCGGGCCCATTCTGAGCAATTTATTCATTTGGAAGACAAGAAAAGAAAAACCTAAGTGGAATCACATAGGTAACATAGATTGGTTTGGAATTTTCGTCGTCTTACGATGCCCCTGGTTAGACTATTTATCTACTTTTGACCATTTTTTGATATTTTCTTTTTCCAATTTCTTTACGCAAAAAAAAAAAAAAAAAGTAGTAGGAAATCTTGGACGGAATAATTACAAAGTGTCGAGAAAAACAAACCATTATGATAATTTATTTTATAAAGAAAATGAATATCAATGATCCACCGTAATGGAAAGTTTTGTCAAGAAAACGAGAATCTAGTATTTTAATTGAGGATAATAGAAGGTAACAATTAACATTAATTGCAATAATAAAATAGAACATAAAAAAAAAAAAAAAAAGGTTGGGGGTAAGCTTGAGTTTGTTAAGTCAATGAGGTGTGGTGTGTCCATACTGGAGGTTTGGACAAGAAACTTTTATTGAGTATGATGAGTGACTAGGAAAGGAAGGATGGCCTTTGAGGTTTCACTTTATATCCTAAATTACACACAAATTGACTATCATCGAAATCCACCTAACTTATGTTTCTTAAGTTTCAGTAGTTGTTGTTATCTTTTGCTTTCGGAGTCTCCTGTATCATAATAAGCAATAAGCACCCACTAGAGCTATTATGTTATTGTTATTCCTCAACAAACAACTAACTTTCATCCATCTGTTGAACCTTTGTTCACTTACTCTCCAGAAAAAAAAAACATTAACCCACCATTATTAAAGGCATATCCCTAAATAAGAAATCGTCCACAAGGAAAGCATGAGCAAAGCAATCATATTCCTCTGGTATCTTAAGTACATTTTTATGGTTTTACTTCTTGTAATTTTATAGTGCTATCCTTTTATATATATATGTATATATATATATTCAATGTGAAACGATTAATATCGAGATCTCAACCGTCGGGTTACCGTCATAAATCCTTTTCCACTTCCCCCATTTTTAGAGTGCTACACTACACCTTCCATTTACAGACCTTTTCTCTAAATTTCTTCATTTATTCTCTCCATAATTTTGAATTGAAGCAATCTAGAATATCAAATTATTAACTCGTATTCTTTCATCTACAATTCCAATAGGGAGGAAAATTTCAACTTATATTTTTTTAATTGAGGCATTTTGGGCATTTTTGTATCGTCGTTTAAGAAAAGTAATCGGGGTGTTACCTCTGAGGTTTTCTTCTCCTCCTTATGAATCAGAATCGTGACCTCAAAAATAAAGTTTATAAGTATAATAATCTCATTCTATACGTAATTTGGGTTTGGGTATGACTGTGGAGCGGGTAAGAAGAAACTTAAAAAAATGAGAGTGCTTGATGGCTGACAAGTAGAAGGAAAAGCGCCGATAATAGACCGAACCGAAGGCTATGGCGTGAAAGTTAACGAGAACAAATTGCATATTATGTTATTGTACACGAAAAATCCAGTTAGACTCTTTGTGTGTTTGATCGAAATTTGAACTATTTATCAATTTATTATCTGTTGCTTGATTTGACTATGAGTTTTGGTTTCACGATCATTTTCTAAACAAACTATTGTATTTTGTTTGACTTTGATTGTTCGTTTGTTTCACTTAGAAATTACACTCTTGACTGTATCATATATGATTCAGTATGGTCTCCATGAGTAGTAAACATTCATTTACTTTTTTTTTTTTTTTTATTATAACAACCAAAAGAAAAAACTTATATATAATAATAATTATTTTTTTAATGATTGGGATCAGAGACTTGATTAAGTTTATGGTTTTATTAGGTGTGTTAGACATAAGCATTTTGAAATCAAGGGACATTTTGATTTCTTTTATTTGGAACATATTATTTTATTTTTTGTTTTTCTATGTGGATATCAATAATTTACACAAGCTAAAATTTTTATTCATGTAGAGATAACAATCTCAAAAAGGAGCTTGAAATCTATTCCTACTCGTAATTCTATTTTAGGAATATTTATCTAAAATAATCAATTAATTTAAGAAAAAATATTTAACATAGTATCTATATAGTTAATATTGAAAATGACCAATAAAGCAGTATTGACGATGAGGGTCATTGCCAAACGTGACATAAGCGGAATAATGTTGAATCAAATAGAAAGATATAAACAATATATGCAGTTATAAACTCATTCAACATTTAGCTTATGCGAAGTTGGATGAGGAAAGCTAAATGCTTTGATTAGCAAACCTTATAAATTTTGGCCGATTACTATTTCTAATCTTATTCTATGTCATATTAATTTGTTTCATTTTGCACATTTCATATTCATAATGGAGTTATTTAAAGTTCTCACTAGATTGATGCACAACTTTAATAACTTAACCATTAGTAACTATCAATTTATGTTGACAAGTTTTACAGTAATATGTACAAAATTCTCGCATAAATATTTCGCTCTTTGGTTTCTAAGCACATGGTGACTTCCTTGATTACATCAATTAAACGACATTAGCATATTTTTAATGGATTTCACAGACATTTTTGCTATGTATATGAGTACTATATTTAATTATATATGTGTTATTGTACATTTTTTTGCATACTCTTACAACTATTTATGCACAGTCTTTTTTCTTTGTTTATTCATTGAGAGCAAGTATAATTCAATTCACTAATTATTTTAGTCTTATATTTAATTTATTGTTCTATTTAATTTTTATATATGCACATGACTGTGCGACTACTGATACATAAAAATGTGTGCTTTTGATCTGTTTTAAATAATAAGTGTAAGATTGATTTGATTAGGAGGAAACAAGTTCATCAATTTGGATATCCTATTCGCGTATATATCCATTCTACCTCGAGGAGCAATTTTTGTAAAAGGGCCTAAATTTTTTAAAAAGAACTTGCAGAATGGGAACTCTTATTTGAAAAAGACTATATATATGCCAAATTAGATTGCCATCCTTCAAGAAAAAAAAAATTAGATTATCATTTAAAACATATTTAATTACTATGTTATTAATAGTAACACATTAATAATTGTGAATGGGAAAGGTTTTTCTTAATTTATATTGAAAAACTTCACAGTTTCACTATAATTCAATTTCATATACTTTTTTCTTAAATCTTTCTAAATTTCTTTATTTTTTAAAAATTAACAATTCTTTTTTGTGTGTTAATTTATCATATAAGTATTGGGCTGAGAACGAATCGCGAATCAAGGCAAAGTTAGATTCTTAACCGCTGTAACTATTTATGGGTGGGAAATTATGCATACTCAAGTCTACATCTATGCAAATTTGACGAGTAATGAAACCGTGAATGTCTTATATACTGTAAAATCAAGAAACGGAGGCATATGGTCTTGTCTTGATTAACTTATAGTAATGTGAATTTATATGGATAATAAAAACCCGTTCTTAATAAGATGAAATGTCCAAATGAAAGGGATAGAATGATTCTTCCTCTTTAGACTTTTGCTCATCCTAAATCCTGGAGACCCACCTTTACTATGATTGAAAGAGACCCTACTCCTAAATTTTTAACTTTAGATTTTTTTTTTATTTGTTTAGCAGCAATAATAATAACGAAAATAATAACAAAACAGCAGCAACAATAATAATAATATTTTATTTCAATATACCTCAATTCGTGGTTGTTATTTATAATTATTTATTTAATTTTAAATAAAATGATTGTTATAAAGGAGACACTTACTTATCCAATCTTAGAAAATTGAGCATCGGAAACTGAAAAAAGTAAAGATAAAATTTATATACCAAAATGTAAAGAAAGTAGAAGTTGAGATGTTATGATCATCATCTTATTTTATGATAAAATCGAGATATGAGTTTGTCTTATATCAAAAGTTTAAAGATATTAAAACAAAAAATATATATAAATTTTGGATGCTAAAAGGAAAATCACGAACATACGGTTTGTCTTCATAATCCCGATCTTTATATAACCAAATACAGAAATTATGCTTGGTTTTTTTTTTTTCTTGGTTAACAATTTTCTGCTTGGTTTCGGCTCTTGCTTTAATTGTAGTTTTGGTAATCCGCCTCTTCTTTTTCATTTTCTACTCCACTCTATCTCTGATTTGGTCATCCTGTAAATCATATTGAATTCAAATTGTATTATCAAGTCGGTTAAATAATATCGTTGTCAATAAAAGTAAATATTAAAAGTACATGCTCGTTACGAGTCAGGGACTAATGGCTCTCTGGGAAAGCTCTCTCTTTGGTACGGCTAATCCTTCTTCGGCAGCACAGCATGACAAAGACAAAGAGAGTGATTTTTTGCTTCGTAGCAAAAGGTAGTCGGCTTCTTCAGGATCTATCGACGATAATTCACCTATTGCGGATAATCTTTTTGAAAACGCTAATGGGAAAGAGATCGGGGCACCTAAGAAATTATCTTTTCCGGATACTGTTATCACTAACATCCTTTGAGCATATGAGCGATATTGTTTCTAGAAGGATTAATTGAGTTTCAAGACGGGTCATGACAAGGATTAATCAAAAGAAGAAGTGCGCTTGAATAAAAATGCAGAGTAGGGATTATGCTATGTTGGTCTTTCGAAAATTGAAATCGAAATTCTTAGTGTCCTGTGGAAATTCACGTTCATTGCAAAAATTCTTAGGCCTAATCCAAGGTATAAAGTTCTAGTAAACAAATTGAATCACATGGAAGGAGACTGAACCCCTTTAAATTGATTCACATAAGGTTAAGGTATTATCTTATTTCTGTCACATCTCGACTTAACACTAAATACACCATCATATCGAAATACCTGTTAAAAACTTAACCCAAGCTATTTATTCATCAAAAAACAACTTTATTTACATGATAAGAGGATTACTATATCAGAGTTCAATTGTATATTCAGTTACAACTTATGTGTACAATATAATATTTACATCAAAATATGAATTAGCTTTTTCTTTTATCATTTTCATAACAGTAGGATTCCTGACCTAGTAGAGGCTCCATATAAAAGTCACTGACTTTAACTCATGCTCTCAGTATACATTTCCCTTAGTGTTGGGCCCTTCATGATAGTATTAACTTGAGAATAAAACATTTTATCCTTTTAGCTACTAAAGCTAAGTAAGAGTGGATAACAAATAATACGATATAGACAATATCACATATCACAATTGAAATATTTCAATCATAATCTACAAGTTCAACTTCACATATGCATTCCCCAACTACGCATTTATTGCTAACAATGCAGCATGCTATGTTTATGCGTGTAGCATGCATTAATACCAATATCCTATACCCTTCCAATTTTTATCCGGTTAGTCGACATAGCTGGGCATTTGAATACAACATCTAGGAATCCATGGGTCAGAAGGAGCTACTTAGGAATAGGATCCTCAATTTTGTTTTATAAAATTAGATTATACACTGTAGTTTACCAAATTAAAGAGGCAATAATGTCAAATTAGACCACATATTGTAGTTTACTAAATTTGACTATTAAAATAGTCACAATGTTTAGGTAATGCAAATCTATATGCCTCCAAAAACTGAGTTCATAAAGCCATGCATTTTCCTTGGTCACTTGGAAGTCTCATTCTAAAGTTTTGACCTGTAAGTCTATTTTATGTTATGCCATGATATGTAATGACAACTTAAGTATATCACTTAGCATAACCAATCTTTCGATTTTATTCAACATAGTCGTAGTGATTTGATTCTAGTTTTCGAACTCTTCTTAGCAGAATTTTAATATTTCACTTAAGGTTTACTTAGATGAACACATAGAAGATTGAGTTAGCAATCACTCAACTTTTCTAGTTAGTACAATCATTTATAAGAACAAATCGTTACCCAATGTAGCAACATAATAGTTTAACCAAAGATACATTTATTATCATTCAAAATCACTACATCAACATCCGTTATAGTAGCATATTAGTTCACTTAAGATATACCCATATTCAATCAACCCGCATTAAACAACACACAATGTTATGAGTAGTAATATATTTACTTTAAGCATGTATTAGATCCACTTAACTAAGCTTATTAATAGCGCAAAATCCTAAACTTTGCCACGCGGTCCTTCCTTACTTATCATACCTATGAAAATATAAACATAGCTTTTAAGTTAAGTATTGGTTGAATCTAAATTCTCATAAACTTTCCTTACCGCGCTTTTAAACTTCATTTGACCGTATTTTACTCATTTCCTATATGATTTTAGTAAACTTTATATTGTCACGATCGTTATTTTGAGTACTATTGATATATCTTAAGAATAAAAATTGATCAATATTGTCAAAAACCCAAAAATACCCTTTTTTATTTCCGATTTGATCGTACATTATTATAACTCCATAACTAACTCGAATAAACTTTAGTTCTAAAATGAAAAATCTAAAAATTATACTTTCTAAACTTATCCAATAGCCCTTAATATACCCCAAAGTCTTTATTTGATATGGATTCGATAAATATTTTAATAGTATTGATTCATATATTACATATTAAGCTAATATATAGGTTTATACTAGGAAAATATACAATAAATAGCATACGAGCCTAATAATTTCATGAAAAATCCTATAGACTCACAAAAATATTTTGTTTAATTATTGATCATGAATTACACCAAACTAATTATTATTTACTTCTATGAAAATAGCGGTTTTAACTAGAAATTATGAAAAATTAAGGGAAATAAATAAATTTATGTGTGAGATAAAAATTAAGTGTTTCAAATATCATTATAAACTTCCAAAAGTCAAAACATATAGGGTTCATTCATTAATTTCATCAAAAACTAATTATTTTAACAATTCAGTTAAGTTGACAATTTTATTCAAATTAATTATAAAAAGATGGTAAACATGCTTAATTTAGAAAATTCTTATTACCACAATTAAATATATATATTAGGTGTATTATATACAAAAATTGAGTTTGAAATAACACAATCTAATATTTATAAAAATTAATTCAATTTTCGTCCAAACAAGGGTATTTTTTTAAGGACCCTATATTTCCAATCATTATCTAACTAAAATAAAATTACTAATCTATACCCAAAATAATTTCATAAAACCAAATTTCATAATTAATTGTCAACATTTAATATTTTAGAAAATTAAATAAGTTACGGGTGAAAAATTAGTTTACCTAAACCAGTTACCTTTAATTACCCTTTGGCCGCTACACCTCATCAAAAAAGCTCTTTTGGCCACCCTCTATTGGACCCCAAAAGACCACCACAATAGGACATTAACACCTTATTAGACTGACCTAGACTAATTCTAACTCTATTTCTTGTTTTATTTTTATTTTATTTTTTCTAATTTTCTAAAATTATGTTCTTGTGTTTTTAGGTTCCTAAAATTTTGCAAATGAGGCTTGGAGTTCTATTTATAGGCTTTAGGATTTTTTTTTTATGTAAAACAGTAAAATAACATATGTTAATTTCTCATTTTACTAAGTGCCATGTATTATCCTCATTATTCTAGTGGTAACTCATGTTTTCTAATTAATCTTAGGCCACCATATTATTTGATGACTCATCCATTCATTTTTCAATTAATTTTCCTTTATTTTATATTATTTTACCTTATTTTTATAATTTATTATTATTATATATGTGTATTTAATACATGTAATGTATATTCTATGTAAATACATATATATTATATATAATTCACTTCATTTATTATTTTTATAAGTTAATTAACTTATCTTTAATATCTCGTTATCTCTAAAAACTTAAATTCACGTTTTTTATATTTATTAGCTTTATCGATAAATTGACAAATTAACGTTTTTCTTAAATTAATATTTTTATATAGCTTATCTTAAGAAATTAATTTCACTTAAACTACTTCTTCTAACTTTTTTAACTTTATTATGAAGTTTGAATTAGAATAATTAACATAGCCCAATATCTTAAATTTAGGGGCTCGGATCCTAAGGTTATTGTATTGGCTTGAAAAACCTTAGGGTATTATAGTTTCCTTAAATAATGGAGCGAATTACCAATGGATTATAAAAAATGGACCTTAGTTTGTGAATGGTAAATATTTAGTGTTGAAAAAATGGGTCTTAAGGTTTAGGCCAGATATTACTGAATTTGATATGGTAGCAGCATGGATGAGAATCTCTAGGTTGCCTGTGGAATTTTATTTTCCGTTGGCCATGAAATGTATTAGAGAGAAAATAAGACCTACTTTGAGGTATGACTCGTATATGGTTGGTTTGGAAAGAGGTAGATTCACAAGAATTTATGTGCAGTTAAATATTGAGACCCCTTTGAAGCATACAATAGTTATTAATGGTGTACCATATAAGGTTTTGTATGAAGGACTCCTGAAGGTATGTGAATCGTATGGTAGAATATATTACAATAAATGCTCAAATCTTGAGCAAAGCCAAATGGTGAACTCAAAGCTAAAAGATGTATGTCAACGGAAGGCGACTGGTAAAGTAATTGAGGATGAAGTGATTGTCATGGGAAATGGGGAAATTAGAGATGATGTTCAAGTAGAAAAGGAAGTATATAGTGAGGAGATTAATGTTGAACCTAGAGGTTATAGTGTGTAATTTCGATGAGAACGAAACCATACAAGTCGTGTTAAATTAATTATTATTATTATAAACTAATTTGCAATTCTCATAAAAACTTGATCAATTGTATCTTTTAAGGAAATAGAATAATCTTAGAAATACTTCATAACTTCTTGAATTGATTATGATGTTATTGAAAGAAGAAAAATGGATTAAAATTGTTTAATACATCTAAGTGTGTTTTTAGCTATTTTGATGTGAACCGTCTATCTAGTTGAACCAAATGAACTGTGATCAGAGGCATATGTTGGACTGTGTGAATGGTTATCCTTAGACTGTCCGGCTAGTTAAGGTAAGTCTTTTGAGGATAGTAAGTTATGCTGGACCATGTAGCTGGTGACTTGAAGACCGTTCGAATGATGACCCTATTTGAATGGACTGTCTAGCTGGTTTGATCACAACCGTTTAGTTGGTCTGCATAGAAATTAATTGTTACAATGCATTTAATACAGGATGAATAGGGCCAATGGTTGGATTTTTGCTAGAGCATATAAATGTAACTTTGTGGGCAATTGAAGTACAATTAATAGAGCAAAAAATATCTGCAATTATTCCTTGTCTACTTGTACTTCATTTCAATTGTCTTATGTTTATTATTTGCAATCTTTTGTAAACCTTAGTATAGTGCCAAGCTTCATATTTGCAATTTTATTCAAGAGAAAGAGCATCATATTAAGTGATTGAGAGTTATTGTGATTATGAGATCATTTTGTAATAAAGATTGGGTGTAGGCACGTGTGCGGTTGAAATTGTGATTAATAAAATTATGTACGAAGACCTCGGTTAAGGCATTGGGTGATTGTGGAGCGTAGAGAGCGATCCAAACTCCATGTTAAAATTCCGAGTTGGATCTCTCTATCCCTTTCTCTTTAAATTTTTGCACTGTAATTGTTTCCTAATTATTCTCATATTGCATCAATTGAGCTAATTTGATTAAAGAATTGTTATTAAGGTAAAATTTGGTTATTAAACTCAATTCACTCCCCCCTACCCACCCCTTACCCTTCGCCCCTCCCTTTTCCTTCTCGCCTCTTGAGTTCCTAGTGTAGTTTTTCATTTGGTATTAAAGCTAGTTTCTATAGTTTTCATTACTTAATCGTATTATAGAGTAAAGATCATAGCATTAAATGCGCTAAGTTTCATGGAGGGTCAAGCTATAAATACGCCACTACTTCTTATTAGTGGAAATTATCCCTATTGGAAATATAAGACAAAAATCTTTATTAAAGCATAAAATAAAAAACTTTGGGATATAATTGAAAAAAGACCAATTAAAATAGAAGGGAAAGAAGAGGATAAATATATCGAGGAAGAATGGAAGAAGGTAAACTTAAATGAAATAGCCATGAACATGTTACGTTACACTATGAGCGAAAGTGATTTTAATAGAACTTGTACATGCATAAATACTAAGGAAATTTAGCATGAGCTACAAAGTACATATGAAAGCACATCTAGAGTTAAAGATAATAAAATAAGTTTATTGTGTGGTAAATTTAAAAACTTCAGAATGCTTCCTAATGAGATCATAAATGAAATGCATAAGAGATTCATTGATGTTATTAATCCATTAATGGTGCTTGGTAAGAGACTTTCTAACTTAGAGATTAATTTGAAAATTTTTAGGTCACTTCCAAAAGAATGGGAAGCCAAGAGGATCATCATTGAAGAAGTGCATGATCTATAAACACTATTGAAGGAACAACTTCTTGATACACTTAAGACCCATGAGATAATCAAAAGACATGGAGAAAAATCTAAGAAGAAGGCTATTACTCTCAAAGCCACCAATTGCAATAAGAGTGATGAAAGTGATAATGACGATTATGAAATGGCGATGATGGCAAGAAGATTTAAGAAGTTTATGAAGTTCAACAAGAAGCTAAGGAGAGACAAAGTTAGTGGTAGTAATACCTCAAAGCTTAAAAAAGAAAAAAAAGGAAGCTATAAAGTGTTATAATTGCCACCAACCAAGACACATCAAAGATTATTGTCCACTCTTAGGCAATAATGCATCAAGAAAGAAAGCCATGGTGACCACTTAGAGTGATAGCAATTCAAACGATTAGGATGACGATCCTTGCCTTATGGCCTTGAATAATGAGGTATGTACTATATTTAATCTTTTTATGATGAGTTGAGAGATATGTATGATGATCTTTTAAAAGAGTTTGTTAAAACGTAAAAAAAGAATAAGATTATTAAACAAATGATGAATAATGTAAACAATGAATTTGATGTATTCAAACATAAGTACAATAAGGTAGTTGATGAAAAAGAAAACCTAAAAGAGGATAATGAATATTTGAAAATTGAAAATGAAAAGTTGAAAGTTGAGCATGATAGTTTAAAGAAGGAAAATGATGAACTAAACAAAAGGAATGAGAAAATTATGAATGAGAATAAAGAGCTAACTAAGGAAAATGGAGGAATGAAATCAAAGATCAATGCAATAAAAAATGAGAATGCATGTATAGATAAGTTGGCTAAATTAGAAATAGAAAATAACGTGTTGAAATATAACCTAGATGACTCAAACAAACTATAGCTAAATTTGTTGAAGGTAAAAAGAATTAAGAAAAACTTTTAGAATAATAAAGGTATAGTCTTGAGAAAACTGAAATTGGCTATAACAAAAATAATATCTACAAGTCTTACAAAAGTTACTTTATCAAAGCAACTAATAAGACTTATAAATATTGTGGAAGGTATGACCATATTACTCATACTTATACAATAAGGAAAAATACTAACTTGAATTATAGGGGAAAGATGGTTTGAATCCTAAAGGGACATAGTTTTATTACTATAACTAACCCGAAAGGATCCAAACTTAAGTGGGTATCAAAAGTTTAAATTTCTTATTTTTGTAGTAACCTTCAAGGAAGAGTAACAAATGGATTTTGAATAGCAGATACTCAAGACATATGATGACGCACACTATCAAATTTACTACATTGACCTTGAAGGATGAAAGGAATGTTACCTTTGGGGACAATAGAAAATCAACCATCTTGGATGAAGATAACATTCTTATTAACAATGATCTTGTAATTAAAAGTGTATTGCTAATTGATAAACTAACACACAACTTGTTTAGCATTAGTCAATTATATAATGGTGGATATAAAGTTATATTCTTAGCAAATTGGTAATGATCAAAGTAGCTTCAAAGAGTATAGATAAGAAAACATTTACAAAATCAATTTTGACAATTTTTCAAGTCAAAATGAATCTTATCTATTTGTCTAAAGCAATGATAATTGGTTGTGGTATAGAAGACCAGAGTATGCTAGCATGGAAGTCATTTCTAAGCTTGTTAAAAGAGATCTTATAAAAGGTTTATCAAAAATTAATTTTCAAAAGAATTAAGTATGTCAAGTGTGTCGACAAGGAAAACAAACCAAAAATTTTTTCAAACCAAAAGATGCTATCTCGTCTTTTAGGCCATTAAAACTACTACATTTGGATTTGTTTGGCCCCACACAAACATTACACTTTGGTCATTATTGATGATTTCTCTAGATATATATGGACCTATTTTTTTGCAAGTAATGATGAAACAAATCATGTGTTCTTTAAATATTGCAAGAAGGTTTAAAATGAAAAAAAAAAAAAACCTTACAATCGCCTCTCTTAGGAGTGATCATAGGGGAGAATTTTGAAATGGATGATTTTCATAATCAATATGGCATAGAACATACCTTTTTTACACTTAGAACTCTACAACAAAATGGAGTTGCTAAAAGGAAAAATGAGACTATAATTGAAATGGCTAGAACAATGCTTTGTAAAAATAATTTACCAAAGTATGTTTAGATGAAAGCTATTTCAGTGTTTTTATAAGATCAATTTTAAAGAAAACCTCCTATGAGTTTTGGAAAGGCAAAAGGCGTAACATTTCTTATTTTCACCCTTTTGGCACCAAGTGTTGTGTGTTTAATAATTGTAAAGAACAATTAGGCAAATTTGAATTTAAATCGAATAAGACTATTTTTCTTCGATGCTCACTAACAAGTAAAGCGTATAGAGTATTTAACAAAAGAACTTTAGTTTTTGAAGAATCTATACATGATGTGTTTGATGATTCATTGTCTTCATTAAATGATATATCTCATAATGAAACAAATGATATAAGTGCTCATTTGGATAGGCTAAACTTAAGTAATGACCAAAACAATACTCTTGATAAAGATGTTCCTAAGGAAGATAAAGATACAAATAAATCAAATTTAGACCTCCTTAAAGAATGGCGGTTTGTTAAAGGTCACCTTAAAGAACTAATCATAGGAGAACCTTCAAATACAAATAGGGTGTCAACAAGATCATCCCTTATAAATACAAGTAACTTAGTATTTTTGTCCCAAGTTAAACCTAAGAATATTGGTAAAGCTCTAAAATATAAATGTTAGATACAAGTAATGCAAGAGAAATTTAATCAATTCACTAGGAATGAAGTATGGGACCTAATACCTAGACCTAGTGATAGACTAGTAACTGGAACAAAATGGTTGTATAGGAACAAACTTGATGAAATCGGTATAGTAACTAAGAACAAGGCAAGACTAGTTACTCAGGGTTATAACCAAGAAGAATATATAGATTTTGATAAGACCTTTGCCTTGATTGCTAGACTACAAGCTATTAGGATGCTTTTGGCATTTATGACACACAAAGATTTCAAATTATTCCAAATGGATGTTAAAAGTGCCTTCTTAAATGGCTATACTAAGGAAGAAATGTATGTAGAGCAACCTCTGGGTTTTGAGTGTAATGAGTTACCCAATTATGTTTATAAACTTAACAAAGCACTCTATGGACTTAAACAGGCTCATGGAGCTTGGTATGAGAGACTGAATAGCTTCCTAATAGAAAATGGCTTTACAAGAGGAAAATCGGATGCAACTTTGTTCACGAGAAATCACAATTCTTATACATTGATTGTTCAAATCTATATAGATGATATTGTGTTTAGAGCGACCGGTATAGATCTTGTAAATCGATTCGTATAGTGTATGAAGAAAGAATTTAAAATGAGTATGATGAGAGAACTCAATTACTTTTTAGGTCTCTAAGTTATGTAAATCAAAAATGGAACATTCATAAATCAATCCAAGTATACAAGAGAGCTTTTGAAATAATTCAAAATGGATAATTGTAAAGTTAGGCTTACTCCTATAAGTACAACACCAAAACTAGACAAAGATGAACATGATAAATTAATTTGTAAAAAGCTTTATGAAGGATTGATAGGAAGCCTATTGTACTTAACCGCATCTAGATCAGACATCATGTTCGTCCCATGCGAAAGAATCTTACTTGAATGTGGTAAAACGTATCTTTAAGTATCTAGCGGACACTATTGAAATTAGCTTATGATATCCTAAATAAACTTTTTTCGATCTTGTAAGATACTCTAATGCCAACTTTGCTGGATGCAAAGTTGACCAAAAAAATACAAGCAATACAAGTCATTTTCTAGGAAACTCTCTAGTGTCTTGGTACTTTAAAAAACAAAATTCTGTATCACTCTCAATCGTCGAAGCCTAATATGTGGCCATTGGTAGTTTTTGTGCTCAAATCCTATGGATTAAGCAAACTTTACATGACTGTGGTCTTAATTTTTCCAATATCCCTATTAGATGCTATAACACAAGTGCAATTAACCTTACCAAAAATCTGATACAACACTTTAGGACTAAGCACATTGAGTTAAGCATTATTTTATTAGAGATCATGTTCAAAAAAATGATGTGTGCTTAGAATTTGTGGATACAAATAGTTAAATAGCCAATATTTTTACTAAACCTTTGAGTAAAGATTGCTTTTGCACTTTAAGAAGAGAGCTAGGCATGATCATAGAAGATGAGTGCTAAGACACATGAACTTAGATAATGATTTTTGTATTTAATGAGGTTCTCTTTAAGACAACTGGTTTAAAACACCATTTTCAATCTAAGAAATATGGTTAAGTAGGCTTCTTGTATGACTTTCTTCATTTGATGTGTTTTATGCAAACTTCATCATCTTTCTTGTTTTTCATTGGGATATATCTCTTATCAAATGTTTTTCAAATGGTATATCTGTGTTTGCATGCTTAATTACATCTACAAACTATAATGAATTGGTTAAAATGGTCACTCTATGAATTCACATATCTTTTTGGCTATTAATAAAGCTTAATTCAATTTAGAAAATCTAATGTTAATCTAAGCTAAATTTCTCTCATCTAACATGTCAAATCCTATAAAAATGATAAAGAATTCATAAGCTAAGCATCTTCTTAAGTAAGTTTTTGTGGACTGTAGTTAACCAATTGGATAGTAGTATGTACCGTATGCATAACTGTAGTAGGTCTTTTGACCTCAAAATGTCCATTCAGACCTTTCAGATGGTTATAAGCAAACTTTATGGCCAGTCTCAGCAGATATCTCTTTTAGCATTGACATTCTATTTATAACTGTTTAGACAGTTCTCCTCAATTGTGAGTATAGTTGCATTAAGGTCTTTGATCTTAGAATGTATCATCAAACCGTTTAAATGGTTAGCCTCAACTGTAGCAAGATTCCAATAAATGCTCATGAAATTGGATTTCTGTATGCAACTGTTCGGACAGTTGGCCCTAAACCATCCAAATGGTTTATACAGTTACCGTACATAATAAAAAAGGAAAAAGGAGGCCTCAATCATTTTCTCCCATTTTTCCCTCCTTCTTATGGTGTGCACATCTCTCTCCCTCCTTTAACTAATCCTCACTCACCATTCCTCTTTCTTTCTCCAATCACACTACTCCCTCATCACTCCCTTCCTTCCCTTTTTCCCTTCTCTTCAACCGCTCTATCCATAAAACCTAAACCTTAACTCACGTTAACTTTTTATGGCTGGAAGAGGAGGCAGAGCTCAAAGTGAACATGCTCGGGGTTGGGGAAGACAAGCTCCAAATGCTCAGTTCGACAATCATCTCTTTCCCATAATTCGACATGCTCAAAGGTATGAAATGTTTTGTCTCATGAAAATAAATTATGGCCGTCATTTTAATGAGGATGTTCTTCAGGCTTTTGGTATTCTTGATAAGGAAAGGGTTATTACAAATCACATCTTGATACCATGGACATACTTAATGTAGTTAATGAAGAGATGGCTAGGTATTTCTATTGTAATCTCACAAACGATCATGAACACGATGGTAATTTGTTAGTTGGCGTGGACATTAGTGAACACCAGTGGTTATGGTTATATAGTTATGTGTATGGCCAAGAGATTAAAATCACTGAGAGTGATATTTACACCATTATAGGGACTGAACCTGGTAGTGCACATTATATGGAAGGAATTGACAATGTAGGATCCGCATTTTATGAGGATATCTTTCAAGAACGATAGATTCGTAAACATAACCAGGTCATTAAGCGCAATCTTAGAGCCATTAGACTGCCTCTTCACTATCAAATCCTTTATTTATTTATCTATCATAACTATTATCTAAGAAGTGGAGGCCATGAGCTGTTACTAAAGGCAACTTGTAGATATTAGGTCACATTCATAATGATGCATGGATTGATTATGTAGACTTAATTTTCCATTATTTCAAAATGCTTACTAACAAATCTAAATAGGCCATTCTTCGCTATGATTGCCTAATTACTTAGATTCTACTGGCTAAGGAGGTTATTTTTCTCACTCCTAGCATTAATCTATATACTAAATCCTTCACCATGCACCACATTAGAAAAGGAGGATGGAAATTGGATAAGCAAGCTACATGGGTTCGAAAAGAACCCTTATCCCCTTTTATTGGTGGTACCTCTCAAGAGTTAGGTAAACCAATTGATGATGAGGATGTTGACTTCGTTGGACAACTTGCTTAGAATATTCTTCAAAGAGAGGAAGAACATGTAGATGGGGATATTCCTTCGAGCACTTCAGCTCCTATTCCCTTGACTGGTACATCTCAAGGTAGTTATTAGGAATATATCCATACTTACATTAATCAAATGGAGGGCCAACTTCATCACCACATTGATGACAACATTTATTAGATGGAGCAAAGGATCTCCCATTGGCAGGATCACATCTTCTATCCCTTTTTTTAGCACTTTTAGTTGTCATACCCCTTCCTCCTACCTACTTTTGGCCCTTATACTTAGCTCTTACCTACTTTTGGCCCTTATACTTAACCCCTACCTCTTCTCAAGCCCTTTAGTAGCTCTTCTCCACCTCCAAAAGATTAGCTCATGAAATCCTTTTGTCTTGTTATTTGTTTTTTATTTTTTATTTTTTCCTATTTGTACTTAGACTCAGCCTCTAGCAATCTTTTGTGTTGTTCCTTTAGCTATTTATTGGCCTTTTGGCCATCTCTAGTTATCTTTTGTGTGGACTTTAGCTACTCAGCCTTCTATTTATGACCTACTCTATGTTTAGTGATGCTTATTATGAGGTTAAGATTAGCTCATGGTGTTGCTTTATGCATGCTTGAGTATGCTGTTAATAGTATTTGCTTATATTATTAGCATTTATAACTCTTTGTGATTTTCTTGTATCCTTATTAGCTTATATGTTCTTTTTCTTTTGCATGTAGCATACCCTTAAACTTAAGTTAGGGCTATGCTTACCTTTTGCTACGCTTTTTTCTTCCCCTTTACCGCCTAGTCTCTCATCATTTTGATAAGGCTAAAGGGGGAGAAGAATTCAAGTCACCTAAATGAAGATTTGCTTATAAAATGAATATTAGTATGCAAATGAATTTGTTTGTAAAATGAAGATTAGTATGTAAAAAAAATGAATCATGGAGTTAAATTGGCTATCTTCCAAAGCAAAGAGTAAATACGCAAATACTCTCAGCTTACTCTCATATTGACTCTTCCATAAGTTTTTGTTTTTGACATATTTTACTACCTTTGAGGGAGACTCGAATTGAGGGAGAGTATCTATTAAGGGGGAGTTTGTTTAGTAAGGTTTTATCCTCATCAAAATGGGGGAGATTATTGAACCTTAAGGTTCTTATGTGTAATTTTAATGAAAACAAAATTATACAAGTCATGCTAAATCAATTATTATTATTATAAACCAATTTGCAATTCTCATAAGAAATTGATCAATTGTACCTTTTACAGAAGTAGAATAATCTTGGAAATACTTCATAACTTATTGAATTGATTCTGATGTTATTGAAAGGAGAAAAAGGGATCAAAATTGTTTACTACGTCTAATTATGTTTTTAGTTATTCTTGTGTAAACCGTTTAGCTAGTTAAACCAAATGAATTGTGATAAGAGGCATATGTTGGACTAATTAAGGTTAAGTCTTTTGAGGTTAGTAAGTTATGTTAGACCACACGACTAGTAACCTGAAGATTGTTCGAGTGGTGACCTTATTTGAATGGATTATTTAGCTGGTTCAATCACAATCGTCCAGTTGGTTTGTACAAAAATTAGGCATTACAATGCATTTAATACAAGATAAATAGGGTTAATGGTTGAATTTTTACTAGAGGATATAAATGTAAGTTTATAGATAGTTGAAGTACAATTAATAGAGCTAAATATACTTATAATTATTCCTCTTATTTACTTGTACTTCATTCCAATTGTCTTATGCTTATTATTTGCAATCTTTGGTAAACCCTAATATAATGCCAAGCTTTATATTTGCAATTTTATTCAATAGAGAGAGCATTGTACTAAGTGATTGAGAGTTGTTGTGATTGTGAGATCATTTTATAATAGAGATTGGGTGTAGGCGCGTGTGTCATTGAAATTGTGATCAATAAAATTATGTGTGAAGAGCTCGGTTAAGGCATTGGGTGATTATGGAGGGTAAGGAGCGATTCAAACTCTACGTTAAAATTCCAGGCTTGATCTCTTTATCCCTTTCTCTTTAAATTTCTATACTTTAATTGTTTCTTAATTATTCTCATAATTTAGCTAATTTGATTAAAGAATTGTTATCAAAGTACAATTTGGTCATTGAACTCAATTTACCCCCTCTCTTGAGTTCCAAGTGTAGTTTTTCAATTAATGGCAAAAGAATAGAGATTAAGGAACAATTACCTAGACAAGGGAATATTAATGGAATGAAGTCGTCAGATCTAGTGAAAAAAGGATCGAATGATCAAGATGATTGGACCACTGTCCAATATAAAAAATGTAATAAGAAAAAAAGGTAAAAAAATTTTGGGAAAAGAGAATATGGTTAGTAATAATAAGAATAGCAACCCTTTAATAGGTGCAACTATTGACAAAAGTGAAAGATTTCTTTTAAAAGAAATTAATACATAGACAGATTTGATTGCGAATAGTCAAGACGTTTCGAGGATCTATAAAAAGGAGGAAAAACCGATCTTTGGAAAGGAAAACTCTTTGCTTTCTTGGTGGAGAGAAACCCTTGTATATATCACAAAAAAACCTACAAAAAAAAAAAATCCTCTTCTTTGAAGAAATTAGCAAGAGAACATAGTTCAAATACTAGAAGCAATACTCCTTCTTTGGGCTTTATAGGACAATCCACAACGGTCAAAGGAATATTTTGACACTAAAATTTGGGAAATAAAAACCATGCTAAGGATTACCGCACTGTACATCATAGTAGAGGATATCAACATTCACAGCGTAGAATGGAAGAAGTTTCAAGTATTAGAAATCATGTTCAACCCTCTTCATCCTCTAGGAAGGTGTTTTGTAGCGGATGAGAGACATATTCATATAAAGGTGGAGCGGGTGTTGGTAGCAAAGATGCCAATCATGAAGGATGTGATGACAAGGGAAGATATTCTGGAGTTGTTAGAAGAGACATGTAGGCTGATAACGGAAGTGATCCTCTTGGGATCAGAAACCCTCATGGACATTCAAAGAGCCCCATTCTTAGAACACTTTTCCGAGGGATAAAGGAAGCAATTCTGGTTAAAGGTGGAGGAGTTAGAGATGGTAATGATGCAATCCAAGTTTTAGCCACGCAAGTGGAGTTTAAAGATGGAGAATTAGATGGAATAAGGCAATAAGGAAAGATAGTTAAAGTTGTTTGGTAGCTTACTTGATTCTAAACTTAGGATACCTTGAGTACAATAATGCATTAGAAACCCTTTCAAATTCTTACATAGAATGTGAGGGGAGCGAATTTAAAGCAGCATAGAAGGGCAATTAGGGAATTATGGATGCTGTATGATCGCCGAATCCTTGTTGTTATGGAAACGAGGATGAGGCGTAAAGGTGTTAAGGAGCTTCAAGCTCAAGTAGGGATAAACAACATGGTCTATTGTGAGGCGGATGGTTATAGAGGTAGAATAATCGTGATGTGGAATGAAGAAGATGCTGTATTGATTAAGAGAGCTTCTTCTAGCCAACACATCACTTTTGAAATTTAAGTTCGTTATTCTAACCTTCCTTGGTTTTTTTTTTTCTTTTTTTTTTCCCTTCTTATGCTTCTCCTAGATTTGAGGAACGATATTATCTGTGGGAAGAGTTAGAATCTTTATCGAGAACTATTACTGGGGCTTAGATTATGATTGGGGATTTTAATGAGATCCTTTGCAAGGAAGAGAAATTGAGGGGAAGGGGGGAGGGGGGGAGTAGGGGTGGTGATGGCGGTGGGGTGGTCATCCAGTTTGTTAGTTTAGAGCAAAAAGGTATCATTCATGTATGGATAAGTATGGAATGATTGACTTAAGTTTCATGGAGCTGAAATTCACTTGGTCAAAAAGACTGGGTCCATTATTTGATTTAATGCAGAAAAGATTAGATAGGGCTAGGGCAAATGGGTCATAACGAGCCTTATACCCTAAAACTAAGGTATTTCACTTAGTTTCGAACCAATTGGACCACCTCCTTATATTGCTTAATACCCTCTAAGAATCTAGAAGTGGACCAAAAGTTAATCGACCATTTCGGTTCCAGCCCATGTGGTTAGAACATCCAGGCTTCAAGAACTTTATGCAATATTATTGGGATCCTAATAATTTTTTATACCTTCATGATTTGGACTTCTTTACAACCTAGTTAAAGAGGTGGAACATAGAAGCCCTTGGTTTGATCCATGTAAAGAAAAAGGAGGTAAAAAAGAAACTTAAGGATATAAGGAAAAAGCTTTAACATAAATTGCCACAATTGCTTATTAATCAGGAACAATTTTTGCAACAGGAATTACAAGTTGTCTTAAGCTATGAAGAGAAGCTATAGGCATCAAAGGCCAAAGTAAAGTGAATCGTAAAGGGGGAGAGGTATACGAGATTTTTCCAGATTAGTACTTTATGCAAAAGATTGAAAGGCTATATCTATAGCCTATTTGATTGTGTTGGTAATTGGGTTATTAATGCAAATGATATTGAATAGTTGGTAAACAAGTACTTCTCAAACTTATTTTCAATAGAGAAGGTTTGGATAAGTAAAGCTACAAAGGATTGGATTTGTGGATAGTGGATTCCATTTGAAGATGAAAAGAGGAAGTTAGGGAAAAATTGCTTAGATGAGGAAATTAGAAGCGCCTTAAATGCATAGGGAACCATAAAGCTTCAGGAATTGATGGGTTGAGTGCGGAATTCTTCAAGAAATGTTAGCCAGTAGTAAGAGCTATGGTTTGTAAAATGGTTAGAAGTATTCTAGAAAATCAATGTATAATACCGAAACTAAATAAGACACTGATTATTCTTATTCCTAAAATGATTGGAACAAACAAGATTAAAGATTTTAGACCCATTGACCTTTACATTACTATGTATAAGGTAGTCTCTAAACTTCTTATGAACTGGTTGAGAGGAAGCTTAAATCACTTAATTAGCTTGAAATAGTCGAGTTTCATCCCAAGATGAGTAGCAAGGGATAATTTAATTATTTTTTAAGAAATCCTTCATTCTTTAAATAGCCGAAAAGGAAAGAAGAACTGGATACTGGTGAAACTAGACTTGGAAAAGGCTTATGATAAAGTAGAATGGGACTTTGTTAGGTCCTCACTAAATAGCTTAAACTTCCTAGATTTGTAGATAAATCTTGTCTCTTCTTGTCTCAGCTCTAGTTCCTTCTAAATTGTCTTCAATGAATATATGATGGAAGGTTTTGAGAGATTTAAAGGATTATGACAAGGAGATCCACTATTACCTTACCTATTCATTATAGTTATGGAAATGTTTAGTAGAGTGATTTACCAATTAGTAGAGTTGAAAGAATGACAACAACTTAAAATAAGGGGAGCCTAAGTATATCTCTCACATCTCTTTTTTGCAGATCATATTGTCCTGTTGGGGGAGGCCATGGAAACTAATGTAAGGTGTATAATGAACACAAATGAAGATTTAGTGAAGTATCTAAGGAAAAGGTAAAATTTGAGAAATTTGGCATTGTCTTCTCTAGAAATATGAGCAGGAGCTACAAGGAGAACTCTTGTAGTACTTCGGAATTCGATCAAATGCTGGTCTGGGTAAGTACCTAGGCATATTAGTGAAACCTAGGGGACAACTTAATAAATCATATTTAGAGTTCATTTTAGAAAAAACCAAGAGAAAACTATCAAGTTAAAAGGCAAAAATGTTAAGCATGGTTGGTCGAAAATTGCTGACAACCTCAATTCTGGAGAGTTTTTCTAACTCTTACTCTCAAGCAGTTCTTTTCTTGAAATCCCTTATTAAGTAGATCGAGAGAGTATATAGATACTTTATTTAGGGATAGACAGATGAGAAAAAGAAAATCTACCAGATCAATTAGGACAAATTAAAGAGATCTAAATTGAAGGGACGTCTAGAAATGTTGGATGTGGATAAAAGGAACAAAGCTAATTTTTGCAAATTAGCCTAGGAAGTGAAAAAAAAAAAACAGGAAGATTCTTTGGATTAAAGTGATAAAGGGGAAATACAAGATGAATTAAGGACAAAGAAGTGCGAAATCTAGATTGGTTTCTATAGAGCCTTGCATAAAGTTATATCTTGGGTAGATCAAAACTCAAGACATCAAATAAAGAGTAGCACTTCGACAAGATTCTGGAATGATGGTTAGATAGATTTAAGGCGAGTGGAATCGTAGCTTTTTAGGCCCCTTAACAAGCTTAATCATCTTTTAGCAATAAAACAAGCTTGGAATGGTGTCAATAACTGGAAAGAAGAAGTGATAGGCTATCTCATTGACCAGCATATTTACCGATGCCTGGGGAATATTGTGGTCCCGAATAACAATCGAGATGAAAATATAAAATATTGGCTGGATGAAGTAAGTGGATAGCTTTCTAGTCATGCTACTTATGATCAGATATGTCAGGAAACTAGTGAAGACTGGATCGATAGAAACTGGGATTAGATATAGCTTTTACAAAGCTCCAGATGTTACTGTACAGGATCCTATTGAATGAACTATCTACAAGGGACAAATTAATCAAAAGAGGGATCTTAGTGGATCCACAGTGCCCACATGTGAGAGCAAGAATGGGAATGAAACACTTTGCCTCCTGTTTTTTCATTATGAAGTTAGTAAAGAAGGTTAGCGTATGTTGAGTGTGAATAGCTTCAGTTGTGTACAAAATGTAAATGAAGTAAGAGACTAGTTAAGAAAGGAAGTGAAGTGGACAAGGAAGTTCTAGTTTGATGCAAATCTCCTAAAACAAGCTCAGATCCTCTTCATGTTGAAGGGCATTTGGAGGGAAAGGAACTGAAAAGTTCTCAAGGAAACACCTCTTAATAGCTAATGGAAGCAACAAGTTAAAGCTGAAACTAATGAGTGGTGGGCAGTACACAGAGTAAAAAAGATTGGTGATCACCTAACAAGAGAGGCCAAGTGGACGAAGTTAGATGAGGGGGTAATTAAACTCAATTGTGATGAAGTAGTGGAAGGAAATAAGAGGCAAGGTAATATTAGGATGATAACTACAGATCATAGCAGAAAGGTGTTAAGAGGTTTGATAAAACAGTTGGCTTAACATCTTGCTATTAGAAGCAAAATTATAGGTGAATTTTGAAGGATTGGAATGGGCAAAATAAAAGAGTATCAAGCATATAGTTATGGAATTCAACTCGTTGATGGTAATTGATTAGATGAAAAACCCAGATGTGAACACTATATTATATCACTTGGCTCTTGTTAGATGTATTAATGCCATATCTTATTTTGATTCTATAAATATATGCAAGGTAAGCCGTGACCAAAATATTATAACAATTGTGCTGGCTAAGGAGGGACTACAGACAAACCTAAGATTTGTTTTTAAGGATATTATTCTTAGTTTTCTGTTATTTTTTCTTAGTTTGGATGGACTCGTTTGCCAATCTTTTATCACAATTATGTTGGAACTTGGTTAGTTTTTTTTGTTGGATTTTTCTTCTATGTTTGAACTTAGTTTGACTTTTGATAGTTTTTAATGAATTATCTCTTATTATTGAAAAAAAAGAGCACACCCCACCCCACCACACCACACCCCCCTACTCAAAAAAAAAAAAAAAAAAAAAGAGAATATATCCTCAAAAAATGATTGAATAATTAGAATTTTCTCAATAAAATCTTTTTTTTTTGCACTTGTCAGAAACACTATAATAGGACTAGCACACTTTAATATACTTTTCGTTTTTAATGAAATATAAATTAAAATTGTTGAAATCATTCTAAAAGCTTATTGTTCATTTATTTTTCTCTAGTTACATTACATATTATAACTTAAAGAAAAAAAAAAGCATAAACCCGTATTTTTTCCATTAAGGAAGTAATATTCAAACTAATACACTACAACGGATTTGTAATTTTAAAAGCTTATTAAGAGTTAAATAATCAACTTTCAACCTTTGGACTATAACAAATTCACGATTTTGAAAAGCTTATCGAACTTTATAACGTTATTGTTCTCGCATTTAAAAAATTGTACATGCTAGTTGTGAAGTATGGTCCCTTTTGCTTTTCACATGATAATTTTAAAATGCAACGGAAACAAAAGAAGCGCATAAAGTCGGATGAAAAAGTGGAATAACATGGAACCGCTACCCGCACTGTTAATACACGACACAATCCTACAATGAAAGCAGAAAACTTCAAAACCGGAAAACATCAGCTGATGGGAACTTGTTCCTTGCCTGTTCTTTATCTAAATTAAAAAAGTTGCAGAAATCTGAAACATTTTAGAAGGAGGAGGAGGAAAAAAACGAAAGATGCCCATTGGTCCTTTTCTTTCACGCTTTACCACTCACTCTCTCACTCAACACTATCAAATTACATGACAAATCACCCAACGCTCTAAAACCAGAGCCGCTCTACACACATTCACACTTTGCTTAGCTTCTACTCTCTCATCATCATTTAACACTAATTCTTCTTTTCTTTCAAACTTTTATAACTTTGTTTCACAACTTCCTTTCTTATTCTTGAACTAAGGAATATATAGGAAAAACTAGGCATACCCATTTGAGAATAAGCTTGAAATGGATCATGGGTTGGGCTCAGATTATGTTGAAAAAGGCGAAAAGAAGAATAAAAGTAAAAAGTTGGGGTCTATGATGCAAAAGATTGACCCTTTTGTGCCTAGAAGCGACCATAATCCTAAAGAGTTGAGATCTTGGGCTAAAAGAACTGGTTTTGTGTCAACTTTTTCTGCGGAAACTACTAGTGCTAGTGCTAGTGAGAGGTTTGACAGTAGTGGAGTTGATTTGGAGAGAGGTGCTAGAGTTGGTGGTGGTGGGGGTAATAATGGAGGGTCTTCGCCGAAAATGGAGATCGATCCAATTATTGGCCGGACTCGGCGTCATAGGGGTAACGGGCATGAGATTGAATCTGCTATGGGAACTGGAAATGGCGGGAATAATCATGGTGGGAATGATGGGATGTTAGGATCTAATCAGAGGAGGAGGATTGTGGATGAGACTACCTTGCGTGATAAAGAAGATGAAAGGAAGGTTGGTGTAAACGGAAGTGGCCATGGGACTAGGAATGAGAATATGAATGGGAATGGAAGTATTGGTGTTAATGCAGTTGAGAAAAGGAACGAGGATGCAACTGGAAATGGCAATAGAGGTGGAGGTGCTATGGCTGGTCCGGGTATGGAACCTGCCAAAGACGAGGCACAGGGTGACAAAGATGTGGGAATCGGTGTCCACCAGGATGGTGGAGAGCAGAATCACGGATGGTGGGCTATGCCGCGGGAAATGAGATTAGGGTTGAGAAACAATCCGGGTGTTGGTTAGTACTTTTACACTTTCTATGTTCAATGGGAATATATTTAGCTTCTTGTTAAATTTGGCAAATCGTTTGAATTACGTCATTTGCTAAACGCGAGCAAGTCATTGTTTTCCTGGCAATAAACGCGGTGGTAAAAAACAATTCAAATGACCAGTTGCTTCACTTAAAGTTTGTGTCTAAGAACACTTCTATGATCAATTGTGTGTTCAATGGTTTGAGCAGAGAGAAACATGCAAGTGAATTATTTGAAAGTAGTATTGTCAATTGTGTCAGCAAAACATTTAGATTTCAGTATTGATAGCACCACATGATAGAAGTCAAGGGAGATTTCTACTTCAAGGTGGAGATCAGCTTTCTCTCAGAATGCTTAAGATTTGCTTTATGTATCCGATGAAATGTTGCCCTGCTGTTGCGACTAGTATAAGTGACCTCTTAGTCTAGCCAATTCACTGGCTTAGTCTGAATCTGTGTACCTAATCCTGCAGTCAATGGATGGGTATTAGTCCCATTGTATGGTTTTGCTATTTGTTGCATGCGGGCCCACTTATCTCCATTTACTTCTCCAGCTCCAGCCAAAGTAGTTATAAATTGCTGCATCATTTCCATCATCTGCAGGTTCTAAAAAGTCAATCCAAGGAGACAGAAACTAGTGGGCTCACTAGTGTCCTGGAGTCTAGCCACTCTACACAATTAGTGAACACTTTTTCCTCTGCTCTACCTAAGGAAGAAAGGATCGCTGAAAATGGCTACTCAGAGCCGTGTTCTCACAAAGGAAATTAGAACTCCTTTTTTTCAAGAATGCAACCAAACCATTTTGAGCATTCATTTGTTGCCCTTGGTAAAAACACTCCAGAGTGTTCCTCCTCTTTTGGGAATGCCAAACTAGAGTAAATGAGTTTTTGGAAAGTTCGGAAAAACGGAATACCTTCCCTAGAAAAATCCACCATCTCCTAAATCCTTCACTGCAGTTGCTGGAGCTTCCAGCTACGTTCCATCTCCCTATTTCAGGTTGAGGTTCATCCCGCCCATATCTTGAGGACCTGTTGCTAGGGTAAAACCTCCATTTTATGTAGTCAATCAAGGAGTAAAGTACAATATTTTTTGTAAAGGAGATATTGCTTCTATGCCCCTGGTACAGCAAGCTCTATCTTCTTTAGAAGTTCTATCGGGTCTTCATGCAAATGGTGAAAACGCAAGTCCTTCTTTTGTGATGTTCCTTCACATGCTAAAACCTCTATCCTCCAATGCAGCAATGCCTATGTTTTCAAGATCATCTTCCTATTTGTTATCTTGGAGTTTCTCTTTGTAAACAAATGTAAACAAAGAGAGATAAAATAATTTTTGAATGATATATTCGTAGACAGAAATACATATACATGGATCCATCGAGGAATCTATATTAGGTATACGTGTCAATTCCTATAATCAAGTCTAATCCTAAAGTTAGACCTAATTAATTTACATTATCCTATAGCCAAACATAATTAATTTACAACATTCTTCCATCATTTACATTCCATAAAAGTCTTATCTCTACCATGCTTAAGAGACAAGATTGTGATGTCTTAGTGGAAAAAACCTTGAGGTAGTATTACATCTTGGACAAGTAGAACTCTTTCATATGGAGCTAGTTCAACTCATCAAATCTTTCATTTTTTTTATGTACATATATTAGGCATTGATTTTTCATCCTCCCTGTGATAGTAATCAATTGTATTGAGCAATTAATGAAGAACTTTTGGTTGAGTGGGCAACCAAATATCTTAAAGATGGCCAAAATGCATTAGGATGTTGTTTGTACACTTGTTGCGGAGGGAGGCATTGATTTTTCATCCTCCCTATGATAGTAATCAATTGTTTTGAGCAATTAATGAGGAACCTTTGGTTGAGTTGGTGGCCAAATATCTTAAAGAGGGCCAAAGTGCATTAGGATGTTGTTTGTATACCTGTTGTGGAGGGAGGCTTCGGCATTCCAAGTTGAGATTATCACAATTATCTAATTTAAAAGTTTAAGCTTATAGGTTTCGCATGTTCTATTATATTTATTATTTGACACTCGCTCCCTCACTTGAAAGTTGGGACATTGACTTAAACCCGTCAAGTGGATGATTTAATCAATGTGCGTCAAATGACGATGCAGAGATATAAATTCAAGACTTCTTACTTTAATAGCAAGTTGAAATTAGCACCACATCCATCTAAATAAGTTTCAACTATTTGTAATTTCTCCTCGTACTGTTTCCTCCCTTGGTTTTATGATCTAAGGAGACGATTAGTATCATTTCATTTGAGGAAGCAATTACTAGATTTTCAACTATTTGTAATTTCTCCTCACACCGTTTCCTCCTTTGGTTTTATGATTGAGGTCTATTGTGCAAAGTTTTCATAATTAACTTCATAATAAACTTTTCCATACAGCACAAGCTACAACTACAATCATGCCACCCAAGGGTCTTAAGGGAACTGCAACTAGCCATAAGGTTGTTGCATCAACCTCAATGGCCACCCTTAACTATCCTGCACTCTTAACATCAGGGGCCTCACAATTTCAAATATAAAAGGAGCTCAATATGATCCCCAACTTATGTTTCACGAGCAGTTTGTCGCACTTTGGACGTTGACCCAAAGTTTATCTTAAATCTCTCCACCTATTTAGAAATTGGTTATTGGTGTCAAACCACAATGTCCTTAGTACCATGTCATTCAAATTGATTGCACTGAATTGCGCCGTGTATGATTGATACTCTAATTGGTGCTCTCACCGTCACTTATCAATATCTTGGTTTGATGCGGCATGATGATATTATATTATTGCTGAAATAGACGAGCTTGTCCTTGTAGCTGTTGATGTTTGCATGACTGTGCTTTATACAAAGTTGTGCAATATTTACTGATCATATGGTATACTTCCAACCATATACAATCAAGCTCCCACATATTCCAAAGAGATGGAGCTCCCTCTTGCTATCATTTTTCCATTTCAAGAATTCGGAACTTTTCAAACTCGAGAGTCTAGCTAAGAACTCTCTTTATATGCCAAGTTATCCTAAGGGCCCACAACATGAGGATTGAACCAAGGCTAAATATCAGATGATTACTTACCTGTCTAACTGACCTACTAATCGTGAGTTAAAGCTTCCTTTGAAGTCAATTGACACTCACATTAAGAGTGGATCTCCATGGTGGACACATCAGATTGGTGTTCAGAATAACATTGTTGATCTTTTATGTTCCATCCCTCTTTCTCTACACACAAACTTCAGCACTCATCTTCATGGTCCCGCCAAATGTAAATGCATCTGGTACAAATTAGATCGTCCAGCACTCATCTTATGTGCAGCATTTTGGAGTGCCTGTGAAAGAGCTATGTCATGTAATTCATATTAGAGCTTTACTTGCACTTAGCCAGCATTCCAATGAATGATGGATATTGTTTTGACATGATTTTGTAAGCTTAGAGAAAATTATGACACCTGTGTATTTGTGTTTGTAATGCAAGAAAGATTTAGTGAATACATTTTGTTGAGTAGATTTTGGACTTGCATTGATGTAAATTGAAATTTTAGCTTTCCTATTGTGTGTGCATACCTTTTTGTTTCAAAACCATCATTCTCTCTCCTTGAAGGTTTAATATGATATGAGAGCACAAGGTTTCAGGTTCAAATCACTGCTTGGTCTTTTCACCCATCTTTTAATTAAGTTGTTCACTTGATAGGCTATAATCAAAGTTTCAGTCCATAAGTGAAGGTAATGTCAAGTAACAAATATAAAACCCACAATATATATACAAGCTTAAACTTTTAGCTTAGATGGTTTACAATCTATAAATGAATTATCTATTTATAAACCCCCCAATTTTATATGTTGATCTTGAGAAGTGAAAAAGAATGTGCATCATTTAGATTTCTATGATTTTCTTCATACTGTTGCTGATCTAGAAAATGAACAGCATCTTCTATGGTTCTTTCTGTTTTTGTATGCTAAAAGTTCTGATTCATGCTTTGGAGTCTTTCCATTGTTGTTAGACTATGGAGTCCATACCATGATGTATCTTTTGGAATCATAATTTGTAGACTAAAAATACTGTTCCATGATCTTGCATTGTCTTTTCTTTTTGGTGGGCTATGGAGTCCATTCCTGGTATGATGTAACTTTGGGAGAATCCATAGATCATAATTACAGTTTGCAAGCTTATATTGTTCTTTCCATTTTGGTATGTTATGGAATCCATAGTATGATGTATGTACCAGAAATGAAGTTCTATGAGATTGTATCATTTTTCCAGTGAGATCAGTGTCTAGGATGGATATTGCCATTTTCTGACTTGATTACTCTTCTCCATCTACAGCTCCAGCCATTTACTTTGGGTTGCAGCACTATTTATCCCTTGCTGGTTCTCTTATATTTATTCCCTTGGTTATGGTACCCACTATGGGAGGATCAGATGTAAGTATAAGTATAAAGATAGGAACTCTGAGAGTTGTGCAACTTAAAAGTTGGATTTGCTTTTGTTATCTAATTGGATGGTTATTTTTTTTTCCTGCATTTACATGACAGAAAGACACAGCAACTGTGATATCAACAATGTTGTTTGTCTCTGGCATTACTACATTGTTGAACTCCTACTTTGGAGCCCGGCTTCCATTAGTTCAGGGGAGCTCATTTGTGTACTTGGCACCAGTATTGGTAATAATGAATTCACAGGACTTTCGTGAGCTTGCTGGACATGTAAGACCTACTTACTCAATTCTTTGTACTTGTTTATCTTTCAACTTTCGTCCTGTTGATATTACCACATTTTTATCCATTTGAGGACTAAGGACTTTGTTTGCTGAAGCCAACTTGATCGTCAGCATTTGATGCTATTCCAGTATCTTTGTTCTAAATATGTTACCATATTTGTTTAATGCGCATGATTCTGTATCATCTGCCTGATTTTTCAAAATTTGTGATGATAAGTGATTCTCGCTGTCTTTGTTCTTTTAATACTCGTTTATACTCTGGCTTATCTCCTATAAAGTATTTGAAATAATGATTTCTAAAAACTTTTCATTACTTGCCTTTTTACACCACTTCTTAATATAATTGTTTTTCCAATATTGATTACTCCAGAAATTCAGGCATATAATGAGAGAGGTCCAGGGTGCTATAATCATTGGTTCAATCTTTCAAAGCATTTTGGGATTTAGTGGTATCATGTCCTTTCTACTTAGGTAAACCCTGACTTCAAGCTCATTTCTTCCACTGTCAAACTTGTTTTCTCCTTCCGCCAGAAAAGAAATTGTTTTGATTCCATTGTATTCAAAGATTATTGTGTCATGCTGATATCATACTTCAATTTCTCCATTTTCTTTTTATTAACTAGCTACCACATAATGAAAAATGCTAAGTTTACTGTGTCCAATTTTTGCAGGTTTATAAACCCTGTTGTTGTGGCACCAACTGTTGCAGCAGTAGGTCTAGCATATTTCAGTTTTGGTTTCCCTCAGGCTGGTAGCTGTGTTGAAATCAGCATCCCCCTCGTAGCTTTGGTTCTCATTTTCTCTTTGGTAAGAGGCATCTCCTAAACTTACCATAAAAAAGGATATCTCCTCAGAGCATGCCTCATGATAATATTTTAGGACTATATTCCCCTTTCTTGCTTTTGCTAATTTACAGTACCAAAAACATTTAAAACCTGTCTTTTCTTTTCTTTTTTTTTCCCCCAGTACCTCCGTGGCATCTCCATCCGTGGGCATCGACCATTCCAAATTTATGCGGTATGTGTAGTTTGACCCATAACACCTGAAGTTTTAAATGTGCTTTCGAACCAATCGTGATTGGTACCTTTTTGCATCAGCACATTCAGAGTTCTGCATTCTTATAATTTGTCTCGTCTGGCTTAAGTCACCTATTTTCTGTGCATTTTAGCCTATAAACAAGACTTGCCTGTTATTACTGTAAAAGTGACTTCTGGGTGATTTGACATTTGGAGCATGAAATTGGTTGCTGAATTCACCATGCAACCAGAAACCGTGAATTGAAAGATTTTAGCTAAAATTCTTTAAGCAAAATTGTAATGCAAATTTTAGCAAAATTTTTTGAAATAATTGTCTGATGGACTTGAATTTAAGATGTGCTGATCTTTGGAGTTTAGTACTGAAATATATTAGTAGGCTTCGTCAAGCAGGTCAATTTTCTGGAAACGTTTGTTCATAAATATAGCTGAATGATTACTTATAGAGCTTCAACTTTTCACAAAATATAATAAAAGGGAGAAAAAAGAAATATTCAGGTGAATAAATGTGTAAACTTGCAACATCAGCGGGTCCTGAAACTGAATGCAATTTTTTTAGAAAAGATTTTGTCCTTACTCCTTAGAGCTGAGCTCTAGCTGCTTGAACTAGCTCAGTACTAAAATTACTTGTCCTTGTTTTCACTAAAAGCATCAATTGGCATTCCAACTACTGTTTTTCATGAGATTATTTGGTCATCATACATGCAATATTCAAGATTTTGTTGTTTAGTTGATCAAGTGAAAAATATGGAATCGCTGATTTCTCTAGATTACTGCAGGTCCCTTTCAGTGTTATGATTATATGGGCATATGCATTCTTCTTGACAGCTGGAGGAGCATATAATTTCAAAGGATGCAATCCTGACATACCCAGTTCAAACATCTTAATTGATGAATGTAGAAGGCATGCATATACCATGAAGCACTGTAGAACTGACGTTTCCAATGCAATGAGAACTGCTGATTGGGTCCGAGTTCCATATCCATTTCAGTGGGGCATCCCTATTTTTCATTTAAGGACTTCCATGATTATGGTTGTTGTCTCCCTGGTTGCTTCCTTGGAATCGGTCAGTAGTATCTTCACCCTTCGAAGCCACTAACTGTTGTGAAGAATATAGTGAAATGAACATCTGGGAGAGCCTGCCTTATTATTTTCAGAGATTTAGTTGGACAAGGATAAAGCTACTTATTTGTGTTGTCCAAAATAATCCCGTGCAAAGACATAAATGGATTTCTATCTTCTGTTTGGCTACTTCTTTCTTACGATCATTCAATATACAGCTTCACTATAGAATCATTACAAACAGGGCTCTAATAATGGAAACATTAGGAAAAACAAAGAAGGATAACGGACTTTATAATGGATGCTTAAATTGAAAAAGCTATTAAAAGGATGTGAAAATAAAAATTTCTGGAAATCACTTTGCAGGTGGGCATCTATTACTCTTCTTCATTGTTAGTTAGCTCAAAGCCTCCAACGCCCAGTATTGTTAGCCGAGGAATTGCTCTGGAAGGTTTCTGCAGTATACTGGCTGGGCTTTGGGGTTCGGGTACTGGGTCAACTACATTGATGGAAAATGTTTACACTATCAACATTACTAAGGTTGCAAACCGCAGGGCGGTGGAAGTTGGTGCCATTTTCTTAATTTTCTTCTCATTCATAGGTACAGCACCAATTGCTTCATCTTGTAGAAACCAAATCATATCTGAACATGGTGGTTTGTGCAAGTATATATTTAGATCTTAGTAAAGAGCCCTTAAAGGTACAACCTGGGTGGTGCTGCATTGCTATCTTATCAATCATCACCGAAAGAGCACCCCAATTTTTAAAAAATCGGGGGCTTGCCAAATAGTTTCATAGCTGTCCTTTTTATATGTGAAACACATGTCAAAAATGCAATTTATCTTGGACGATAAAGATATAAATTAGCTTACTTGAGCTTTTTTGACAGGAAAAGTGGGTGCAATCCTGGCTTCCATACCTCAGGCCTTGGCTGCTTCCATACTGTGCTTCGAGTGGGCCCTTCTTGTGGCATTGGGTCTCTTGACTTTGCAATATTGTCAGACAGCTAGCTTTAGAAATGTGATAATCATTGGTGTTTCACTCTTCCTTGGTTTCTCTATTCCTGCCTATTTCCAACAATATCAACCTCAATCAAACTTGATGGTGCCAGGTTATTTGATACCTTATGCAGCTGCATCAGATGGACCAGTAAACACTGGTAGTAGTCAGGTGTATGACTTGATACTGTCACTGACTTAAAAGTTTGATCTTGTTAGCTTTATCATCTTCTCATTTTGTTTCGTACTAAACCAATCTAAAGTCTCAGAATAGAAACACTTGTTTGAAGCAACATTCATAGTAGTAAAAGGAGTGCTACGTCTAATATATGTTTTCATGACTAGGTTAATAGGTGACTACATAGAACATGATTTCCTATCTGTTGTGTATTGATTAGGTCTGTTGTCATCAAACATAGACACATAGATATTTATGCAGTATAAATTACTTTAATATTTGATCCTGCAATAAACTTAATGAAATGAATATCTGAAGTTAAGTTTTCTGCTCTATCTAATAATGTACTCCAACCTGGATATTGGCAGTTTAACTTTGCAATCAATGGCCTTATGTCATTGAACATGGTGGTGACCCTTTTGATGGCATTTATATTGGACAACACTGTCCCAGGGAGCAAGCAAGAACGGGGTATGTACACATGGTCAAGAGCTGATGACCTTGCTAGCGATCCGAATTTGCTGGCAGACTATTCTTTGCCGAGAAGAGTTTCCAGAATTTGTTGCCGGCTTAGATGTTTGGGTGCATGATATTTGTATTAAGTTGGCCTGCGTGCAATCCTGCAGAATGCAGATTTTTATTTATGAAGGTTCCCATCAAATAGGGTGCAAAATATTCTTTGGCAATAGTACAGCTCCTACAAAGATTAGTCTGAAGTTCTATAGTATGCGGGAGTTCTCTTTTAATTGTTGTGTGAATGTAATTTTGCACAAGTTGAAGGCTGTGTTATTGATGCTTTTAAATTGATGCTTTTCAGCTTATTTACAGAGCTTCTTTTGGAGGAAGGTTATGATTTTTCATCCATGTGCGTAAAATGGGCACTGAAATGAGTCCAGCTACCGGATTGCGCACTCAAGTTAGAAGATTAGGTGATTAAAGGAAGTGGTGGTGCGTGCGTCTATAGTTTGGCTAATCTACCAGCAAAATGAAGAAAAATCTGCTGGCAATAACGAAATGATATTTGTCAAAATACACAAAATGTTTCAGTGTGTTTAAATAAATGGGAGCTTTTGTGATGTTTTGGATCCATCTTTAAATGGTATCTGACTTGATTTTTTTCTTGTACTTATAGCTTCGGTGTAACATAACATATGGGTTTCTTAGGACAGTTATCTAGTAATTCTGCTACAGTATTCGCAAAAATATTTTGTTATGGGATTTGAAGTACAGTTGCCACATTACAATCAGGCTTCTAGCCATGCTGGGATCCTATATTGGAGAGTGAAATCCTTGGTTCCCTATCAGAGTTGTATAGAAACAGGGTTTTATCATATCACGACCTCCGCCAGATAGTTCTTATTTTTGATAGTTCCCTCGTTCATTTCCGTTGGTCTAAACACAGTGGAGTTACACGTTTTGAGCAATTTCGACCCACGGTCTTGGCAAGGTTGATGCTTCCCATCTCAAAATGCAATGCAACGTAGGGATGATGATGGGTGGACCCGTCAGGCCTAAAAACATCGACGGTCGACCCGTCTTCAATAAGGGTTTCTTTAGCCTTGAGATAGGATTCTTCATGAAGGTGCAGTCCTATATGAAGTATATTTATTATTTATTTTTACTCTAATACTCTACTCTAGTATAGGGTTAGTTATATGAAACTCAACCCTTCAAACTCAGAAACGATAGGACATGATTTAAACTAATTTGTGTACGAAAAAAATTGACACGAGACACAAATGAGTCAGATCCATTTAAATACGTTTAAATTCGTGTCTAGATATATGTTCAGCTTTTAAATTTGGATATGAGATACGTTATATATTCTTTTATATTTATGATTTGTTTCACAAGGCTATTTTTTCCAAATTAGTTATCTTAATTAAAAGTATGAGATTTACTACATCATCAATATCTTTTTTGTTGGGATATTGGTATTAATGTCATTAAGTTATAATGACTTTAACTTGTTGCATCATATTTTAAATGGACAAAAAGTTATGAACCCACATATGTAAATTATTTGACTGTCTCTCTTGACAAATTGATAGATAATTTGATAAATTGAGACATTAATTGATGGAAATCAATCTCTAACTACGTCTAAGCCGAAGCCGACACCAACCCTCTAAAAGAAGATGCCGACCTATTCTAACTTGAGGTCGAAGCGAAACAACTTTTGTCGAGGTCGAGGCGAAACAGCTTTTGTCAAGGCCAAGCAAATGACAAAAGGCCGCAGGAAAGAAAATGAGCTATTCGGCAATAAGTCTATCGTCTGTCGAGAAGACGAGAATCATACAACCGAGAACTCGGGACTAAAGAACTACTCGACGTGACCCCGAGAGACTAAGGTTGACTAATTCTAGCATTCAGTAATTATAGGCCGGCCTCTTTGATGTCTCAGTCAAGCTACATGAGACGTCATGGATCCCTTCCCAAACTTGTACATCTAACTGCTTACTCTGTCCAGTTCAAATACTACTCTTTCTAGGACATGCCAAATGACTACATGCCTAGTTCTGTAAAACGTATAGTTTTGTATTTTTGTACATGTTTTTCTTTTATTTTATTTATGAGCCTAATTCTTTAGAGTTTGAGATCCTGTACATTATTTACAGTTTTACCACTAAAGTTTAGGACTTACTATAAATAATAACATTTGTATTAATAGACAGATATATACAGATAAAAAAGATATTCCTAGATAGAGTGAATTTTTCCTCTTTCAAGCAAAGTTATACTTGAGTTAGCATTTACCGGATTATCGAGTATTGATTAAACTATTTAATTATCCCTGCGTTCTTATCAATCTTGTTCTTAAATTGTGATGAACTCCTTCATTTGAATCGATTAATGAGTCGCATCTAACCTTTATTTAAAACTCTAAGCAATATTTAGTATTCATGAGTTATATCGAACTTTATTTTGAGCTCAAAATCCCTGATCGTATATGTATCTTAGTGAGTTATATTTATTCACATTCACCATTAAAGTCTTCTTGTTCTTCGTACCCATTTTCTTTTGAATACTCATTCTTGTTCATGCGAGATTCGTTGCTGATTTTGGATTGATCCTTATCATCAACACTGGTAGTAATACCCATTTAAGTCATGATTTCACAAAGTTTAGTGAAGTTATGTTACTTAAACTTTTAGGTTTCCCACATTTGATGAGGCTTTACTTTACAAAGACTTTAGTCTAGGTTGCAATTTTATACAAATATGAAAATTCTATGTTATTTATATTTATAAAATTTAAATATTATTATTACCCTTTTCTCTCTGTATCTATAAGTATCTTGTAGATTTATTTATGATTTTCCAATTGATATGGTCTAACCTAAACATCAAATACGCCTATTAAATAAGTTGGTTTGCGAGTTTAGGTTTTCATGAATGATTAATAAATGGTTCATCTCACAGCCTGAGTTTTTCAAACATGAATCATTTTAACACAAAAATGAGACATGATATAATAACACAAATCACCAGCTTTACCCTAACTGAAAATTGAAGGTGTTAGTTGAAAGTAATTATAGTGTAGCATCCATAAAGACTTAAAAGAACGCTAATGAAATCTTTGAAAGTATCTTACGTTATGTTTGGTAAGCAAGAATCAACCTAAAATATAATCATGATTTTAGATTCAATTCTATTTTCGTGTTTCGAAGTACTTTTAGAAGGCGGAATCAGGATTCTAAGAAATCGGCTATTCTAGTTTTAAGGGGGAACTTAATTTTGTGAGAAAGCGGAATCATAATTTCATTCTCTTCATTAATTATTATTAAATAAAAATTTCACATTTAACCTTCAATCTTTTGTCAAAAAAAAAAAAAAAAGGTTCAATCTAATTATCGAATGTAATAATTAAAGGTATTTTTTACAAATACTACTATGTACATAGTTGATCTCATTCCATTATGTGGGTATTTCCAAATATAAAGAAATTTATCATTTTGATCCTTATTTCATTTCATTCCATTCCATTCCGATTTGTTACCATGTATCAAATATGACATTAGGGATAAAGTAGGAGTTTCTTGAAAAATAAAGTTTCTTAAGGTGTTGGTGTAGTACTATAAGAACCTTATAGAATTCCTTAGGTTCGGATATGGTCTTATGTATCTCTATTTTAGTATTGCTTAAGGGACATAATTAAAATTATCTATGCGGGTAAGCCTTTCCCTTTGGTGTGAATTGTTGATTCACTAGATTGGTTTTATGGTTGACATAAGCTCGCTCAACTCTAATTAAATCAAAGCTCAATAATATTTAATTTATTAAAATAATTAGTTAGCTCTATAATTAAATAATTAATCTAAGTTATAACTAATTAATTTTAATCTCAAAGATAACTTACGCATAATTACTTGATTAGACTAGACTTAGATAAGGTAAAAATTATATAAGGTATAAAATATGGACTTAGCTAATTATTGGGCCAAAAATTATAAACCCTTAAGTAATCAAACCAAATTAATAACTTAAGATGTTGGACTTTGATCAAATTAAGTAATTAACTTAATCCATCTTAAATAACTATAATTAAATCTGATTAATCTCAACTAACTAATTAATGACTTCTATCTCTTCTTTGCATATAAAACAATTTTCGCTTTCGATTTAATTTTGAACTTGAATCGTAGTCATTAAGATCTTTGGGTACACTGTAGTTGAATTGCGTTGTGCATGTGAATATGGATAGCTTAAGCGTGACTAATAGTTAAATTTAGCTAATTTAATGCATGTGCTTATGCTTAGTCGTACTCGTACTAAGTTAGGTGATGATAAGCTTAGATTGGGTTTACAACTATAGTTGCAAATACTTAGAGGATATGATAGTTAGGCGCTTAATCCACACATGGTGGTTCAATGGATAGTTGATACAGTTAGTACAGATAGTGAGAATAGGAAGAAGTTATAGTAGGTGGTATATGTAAGTTGAAAACTTACATATAATATGCTATATGCAAATTGTGATTGTTGGAGGTAGATTTAGGTAGTGATGTCTATACAAGACTACTTATTGGTTTAGTTTCAGATATATGGTGGTTTGATTGCCCCTGTCAACCTTAGATTACTTGCCATGTTGGGATCGAAACCCCTCATTCCCCATTTTGCTTCGAAGTCATTAGTTATTCCAACTTCGAAGATGTTAGAAGTATGCTACTTGTTTACTAATTCAATTTATAACCTAAATTAATCTTGCTTATTACATTATAATTAGGTTTGCATCCAAGTTCCCAGTTTCATGTGATTCATCCATTGCTTTTACCATTTTAGGAGATGATCTTCTTGTCAATTTTACCTATGATAAGTGTGATCGTGGTCTTAAGGCCAAGGATTGGGATGTTAACGAGTATACCTATTAGGACGCTTGGTCATTTTCCTTTTAGCTGGTCTACCTATTGTTATGACTTAATTTTCTAGTTGACATCTTTTAGACTTTTAATGTTTCCTAATTAAGATTGTACTCGAACTTTCTAGACTTTGGTGTTTTAGACTTTAGTTTTGGCCCTCTTGAGCCCTAAACTTTATTTTGATGACAATGATATGAGGATTTTAAAAAAATAAAAACTAAAATCGATTAATTTATATATAACTTTCGTTACAAATTAACCATTTAAGCAAGTGTTTTTATAAAATGAAAGAACACTTTCTTAAAGTAAAATTAGCTAAATACAATAATTGGTTTAGGAAGCCTTACTTAAGTGGGACATACGGTAGGCAGTCATAATTTTTCTAGGTTTCAAGGTGTGAAAATATTAAATTCAAAATCAGTCAATCTAAGATGTAATTTATTGAATCACCATCGTTAACCCTAACTTCATAATAAATAATATCTTACCCTTAGCTCTAGGATAATCAATGTTCTCATTTAGCTTAAAGAAAATAAAATGGAAAGTAAGGAATGGGATTTCCTTAGGATAATGATGAAGTCACTAGTAATATTTTATCCGCTAATCGAAGGTACAAATGCACTTGTAAGCAAGAGAAAATGGTGTTCCTTACATAGAGGATAAACAAATTATAGACACCAAAAACAAAAACAAAACAAAATTGAGAGAAAAACAAAATAAAGCAAAAGAAAACTCAAGCAAAATAAATGCAGGTGGGTCATTGATGACACATAATTAGCATGCATATTCTAAAATGATTTTGTGCAATTTTGTATAGTGATTTAGAGCTTAATTTATATAATTCTCATTTTTAGGGATAGGAAAGGCATTTGATGAACTTTTGAAAACTTTTGTCAAGTGTTAGAGCATATTGGAATAAAAGTATTGATCAAAGATTTAGAGTAAAAGGATTTCATGTAAGAAATGAAGTCTAGTGAAGAAGTAATCTATGGTCATGTATCCCTCATCAATAATTTCTATTGAATTTTGAAGATTTCATACTGAGTATAAGATCACACCCACACCCATCACCATAATCATGTACTTTAGGCATAGACATGCCATGATTTACGAATCTTTTAATCTTATTAGGTTTTCATTATAAATCTAGGTCTAACTCTTATAAATAGATGTCTAAGCCTATGTTTCTTAGGAGAGCCCCTTCAAACAAAGTTAGTAGGGTAAAAATTTCAAGTATTCTTCTACTTTTCTTCTTTTATTTTGTTATCATGTCTTTATTTCAATTTTCTTACTAAATTATTATTGAACCTTATGTTCTAGTGTGACTTTCATTATTTCTATTGATATTGAAGTTCAATCTATGATATTTGCATATTGTGATCTAAATGTACCGTGTTTAGTTTTTCTATAATTCAATAAATCGGTGATTAAATTATTGCTAGTTTATTATAGAGTTCATAAAAGCATGTAATATGACCAATTGGTATAATTAGACAAAACTAATTGACTAAAATGTTTAATAGTTCAGTTTTTTTGGATTAAGGCAACCTAATATTGAGATTTGAGAGTTTCATGTGATTTTACGATACTTTATTCAAAATTAATTAGGGTAGAATGGTCTTAAGATTAAGAATTAGCCAACAGATGTAAGTCCAATTAGTTCATGATAAGAATTCTTACGGTCCAATATTCCAATTGAGATTGAATAAGTCGCTTAGAACTAGGTAGTAAATAACAATAAAAATTTATTAAGGAATATTTTTTTTAATTTATTTTAGTTATCCTTGTTTCGATTTTTTCTGTTTATGTTTATATTTTTGTCATTTTAATTATTTTTGTTATTACAATCTTTACTTTACTATCTTCAATTATTCAATTATATCTTTTATTATAAAAGTTAGGTAATTGGAATAATTTAGGAAAAATATTGCTAAGTAATTAGATATTACTTCCATATATGGTTCCTTAGGGATTGACACTTGGACTTAAATCCAAATTATTACTATAATTTGATTAGGTGCACTTACTTATAATATAAGCTTTGAACCAATCACCTCTACTAAGGGCTTATATTACAGTCCCTTGCTTTTCTTTCTCACTCGTTTGAGATCATAAAGATCTACCGCTTTCAGTTGCTCATGAAAAGTATCCCATCAAAGTAATGCTTCAATATGTGCAAATTGGCCTAAAATGGAGCGCCAATATATCCCTTGATCTTAGTAGCTCCATAAAGGAAGATCTTAATTACCACAAACAGTGTTTGCCACATAAGCTTAAGCTTATCAAAAAATAACTTCAACCGAGAGTTATACAACATTTTTTGGTAGCCTCAAACTCTTAGTAAAAGATTCTCTTATTATGTTACTCCTTGGTTTTCTCCTTTAGATATTGACATCTTTAAACACCTAACTACCGTAATCCTCCAGTTGAGTTAATTAGAGTGATTGATGACTCTTAGTAGCTTCTTTATCAAAATTTAAGGGTTTTACCAACCAACATTCTTCAATTGTATGAGGAGATGACATGCATTGCCAAATGCCGTCCTATATAGAACATACTGAAGAGCATTATTAAGCTTAAGCAACTAGCCCTTTTGACCTTATATGATGTTGGTGACATAATAGTAAAGAGCCAAGTCCTTTATACTACATATTATGCAGGCAAGAAGCTTAGTGATGAATAGTTTTACTATGCCATAATGTAAGAAGAGCACCAACTGTAGTATTTGCTTATGACAAATTCATACTTTTAAAAGTTGTAATTGTCCTCTCCAAATTATATCAACTCTTGATTTGATAACTTGACTTAACCACTTATTTGAGGTAATAACACTATTGGCAATACTATGGTAGCAAGAGGTGCTTATCTGGGAATATCTCTTTAATGAATAGCCCATTGTTCATAATTCTTTGAAGATGGTTAGTTGCTATCAAGCTTGGTTTTTTTCTCTAGGTTCTTTTAATAAATTAAGTCTTCTTTAAACTGATCAATATTAAACTTGACCCATATGATATTGACCATCGAGTAAGGTTTAAGGAAAATCAGTTATTTTATATCTTGAAATTACTTTGGAGTCGTCACCTGACCTGGATCAGGAAAAATAGTTAAGTTATAATCTATTGGATCTTTCAATAAAAATCGATTTTGAAACAAATTTAAAACTAGAGATTTAGATTCGGAGGTTAAAAATTTTAAACCCTTACTAGTACTATTAACTTTTTAAATTTAATTTTAACCTTAAAAATCTTCTTTCAATTCTATAAAATAGAACTCAATTATTACTTAATCAAATTGGATAACTTGAATAAGCTAAATTAAAAAAGGAAAAATGGAATTTTATTTTTTTATCGTTGCTTTGAAGTGTCTGCATATCGACTATTCAAAATTAAATGTACATAGTTCTTTTTTATAAAACTTTAGTGGGTTATGTTTGTTTCAATTTGAAAATACGCCAGATTTACATTTTTAATTTAATTTGGTTTATTTAAGAAAATTTCTAAAAAAGGTCCTAAATTGGAACTTTTATTTGAAAAATTCTAAAGTGTCCTAATTTGGAAAAGGGATCATTTATTTATTATTTCTTTGAAAACTTAATTTTTCTAAGTGTCAAAATAATTTTTTTTTTCAATAACATATACATTTATTTTTATTGTACTATCTTATTTATTTATTATTTATTCTATTTTATCTATTAAACTAAAAAGTAAATAAATAAATAAAAAGACTACTTTTTTTTTTCTTCTCTTTTTTTCCTTTTCTTCCTTTTTTCTTTCTTTTTCTTTTTTCCTTTTTTTTTTTTACTTTTACATTACAATTTACATTTACAAAAATAAATAAATAACCGAAATAATGAAATGGATGAGGATCGAACCGAAAACTGGATCAAGTGTACAAGTCGAGGTAGGAGTGAGTCGTGAATCAGATCGTAAGTCGGACTTCGGATTTGGGTCGGGCTCCAATTCCTTCAATGGCAACAATAGCAGCAAGGCGCGATTCAAGGCGTTCTAAGCATCAAATCAAACAGGCAAAGAGTTTTTATGACTTTTGGATTAGAGTTAAGGGGGGTAAGATCAATGCTATAGCTTAGGGCAACTGTTGGTGGTTTTTTTAGAAGTCGTGCTAGTGGCTACCAAAGGTTTGAAGGTGGTGGAGTTTGGTGGAGCATTAGAGTGCACGATAGAGTGAGGGGAGGGTTAGGTTTGAGAGTTTCGACAGAGGTAGGGCTTCGGTAATGGTGAGCTTGCTTGAATTACTTTGAGTGGCGATGAAACCTTAAAGGGAGAAAGTATTGCGGGTAAGGGACAGAGATGGAGCTTGATGGTGAAAGGAGAGTTTTAAGAGAGAAGGTTTTGATTTAGATTCGTCGTCCCCTTTTACCGAATCATAGAAACCCCTATTTATACTATTGAAGTTCAAATCTAAAAGGGAAGGCAATGAATGGCCTTAAATACTCAAAATTTTAATTTCTTTTACTAAGGTTTTGAATGGAAAAATGGCTGATTTTGGAGTCAAAGCTGCTTCTTAGTTCTTTGTTTTTGCTATAAAACTCTAAAGGTAACTTCAATTCACATTAATAAAGCAAGAGGAAAGGGAAAGAAAAATCTAAATTTTGAGAGTCGATTTGAATGCCCAAATGCATGAATTTAGATGTGTTCTTGGGCTCTATTCGAAGTAGACCATGTGATGAATAAGATTAGACTAAGAAATATTGCATGTGTATGTGGAATTTGTGTTGAAAATGGATCCAAAGTGAGGGGGTTGAGTCTAATTTGCTAGGGAAAGTAGAAAGAAAATAAGGGAAAAAAGGGGAGAAAGAAAGGGAAAATCAATCGTGCCGTCTAGTCCTACGGTGCCACATGTCTAATAATGACACATGGCAGTAGACGTGGTATGCCAGTAGCTTGCTACGTGGCACCACGTTACCACGTTAGTGCTGGCTAATCCAATGCTGCCACGCGTCTTGACACGTGGTATAGTGAAATCTTGACATGTGGTATAGTGAAATCTTGATACGTACCAGTTCTTGATGTGATAGTGTATTAGCTGAAAAAAATAAAAAGGCTTTCATGCTTTTGCCAATATTCAAACCCTTAACCTCTAAGTTATACCCAATGCCATGCTCATATACTTATCCATTAGGCTATTGGCCTATGCCTTATCCATATGTACTAGATTCAAATCTTAAGTTAGTCTGGGTTAGATTTAAATCTAAGCCTAAACCCAACGGTCCTCCTTTCTATTTTTAAAATTAAATATCTATTGTATTAAAAATTCATTATTTTATAAATTTTCTATTTTTTGTGACTTTTCAATTTTATATGTATTTTTCTAAATTTTTTCATTTTTTTTTGTATTTTCTAAATTTCTTATTTTTTGTGTTTTTTTCCTATTTTCCTCGTTTTTTTTTATATTTTTTCTAAATTTCTTATTTTTTATGCTTTTTCTTATTTTTCTAAACTTCTTATTTTTTGGATTTTCTTTAAATTTCTTTTTTGTTTGTGTTTTTCCTGATTTAGCACCCCTTATCTTATTGAAATGAAATGAAATAAAATAAATGGAGACAAAAATTAGGTGTTTACAACTATCTTTCTTTATGGTGAAATTTGAACAAAATTTCCCCACAAAGATAAAAAGACACTATTTTTGCTCTAGGAATGACTTTGTAACGACTAACTAGCTATCTTATATTCGATCTATTGGGGGTTTGGTGAAAAGGTATAAGAGAGAGGAAGTGCTTTAAGGGATGAAAAGGAGAAATGAAGCTTGGTTGTACCCTTCTAGGCTCACTAATCTAAGTAAGAGTGTCTTTAGGGGATAAGTAACCTTATGCTAGAATTGATTTAGAGAACCTAGTTGTCCTTCTAAGCTTGCTAACCTAAGCGAGAGCATTTCTTAAGGATTAGTAACCTTAAACTAGGATCGATATGAAAAACTTGGTTGTACCTTTCTAGGCTTGCTAGCTTAAGCAGGAGCATCTCTCGAAGATTAGCAACCCTAAGTTGGGATTAATATGAAGAACCTAGTCGTACCTCTTTAGGCTCACTAACCTTGGCAGGAGCGTCTCTCGAGGCTTAGCAACCTTAAGCTAGGATCGATTTGAAGAACCTGATCGTACCTCTCTAGGCTTACTAACCTAGGCCTAAGCTAGGATCAATTTGGAAAACATGGTCGTGCTTCTCTAGACTCATTAAACTAGGCAGGAATGTCTCTCTGGGACTAGTAACCTTAAGTTAGGATCGATCTGCAGAACCTGGTCGTACATCTCTAGGTTCATTAACCTACGCGGGAGCGTCTCTCAAGGACTAGCAACCCTAAGTTGAGATCGATTTAAAAAACCTAGTTGTGTATTTCTAAGTTCACTAACCTAGGTGGGAGTGTCTCTTAGGGACTAGCAACCCTAAGTTGGGATTGATTTGAAGAACTTAGTCATACCTCTCTAAGTTGACTAACCTAAGTGAGAGCATCTCTCAAAGACTAGCAACCTTAGATTGGACTTAGAGGAAATGCCCGATTGATTAGTTAAAAGAATATTGGTAAAGGAAATCGTCTTACGGGCTCACTAAGAAGAATTAATGAAGGGTAGTGCCTTATGGAAATTAAGGAGGAGAAGTACCTTATAGGCTTGCTAGAGAAAACCTAATGAATAAAAGTGCCCTATGGGCTCGCTAAAAAATACTAAGAAAAGAGACTATGTTAAGATCATGCCTTTAAAGGCTAACTAAACACCAAAGGTAAAAGGTGAGTGCCTTATGGGTTGGCTCAAATGACTGTTAGGAGTACCAATTGGTTATAGTCTAAATGAAAATGTAATGTTCAAAAATTGATGTGCTAACATCGTGTGGAAGTATTTACCCAATCTTTGTTGATAGCACCTAAACTATTAAACTTGTTTTTGAAAAGTCCCATCAAAATTGACTAGCTCACGCTTTGATCCTTTGTTGTCAACCTAAATGATCTTGATACGGAACGTTTAAGACTTCACCGGCTCTTTTGGAGAAATCATGGAAATTAACTTGATATAGAATGCTACCTATTGTTTTTTATCTTTTCGGAACTTTTATGAATTGAAGCCCTTATTCCCAACTAATAAATATCTATTGTGAGGCAATTGCTTACTTAGGTTTTGCACTTCCCTGAAAAATAGATAATAAAACTCCCCACCGAGGAAGATTAATCCGTAATTAAGTATTGTAAAGAGTTTTGTCAATTACCAATGTTCTAGATCTCACTTTTCAACTTCTCTCATGTTTTCAACGTATGGGTTCAATTAAATGGCGTAAGGGGAGTTGGACCTTTCAATGTAGAGGGTGATTATTCTAATGTTGACAACAACTAAGGATATCAACTTTGCTTACAGATAATGAAAATTAGACTACAATGACATTCAAAATGACTAGCATTTTCGTGTTTTGAGTAAAAATTTCCATTGACTTCTCATGGGTAGTACAACTTTACAACATTAGCATTTATAGGGTCTTTCAAATCTAGACCATCCATTTGGGACAAAATTAAAGCCCCTCCTAGTAATACTCACTTCAAGACGTAAGGGCCTCCATAATTGGGACCAAATTTCCCTCTAGAGTCTTGTGCATTGGAGAGAGCCTTTCTTAACACCATATTACCCTTTTTGAAGTTTCGGGGTCGTACCCTTTTGTTGAAAGTCTAAGTCATTCTTTGTTGATAACACTGATTATGACATAGGGTTGTCAATCTCCTCTCGTCAATCAGATTTAACTGTTCAATGCGTTTCTTTACCCAATCAGCTTCGTCTAACTGGGTTTCTAATAGTACTTTGAGTGACGGGATCTTAATCTCTAATGGTAACACAGCTTCAATGCCATATACCAAAGAGTAAGGTGTTGTTCGAATCGACGTTTTGATGGAAGTCTAATAGGCTATAAGTGTGAATGGCAACATCTCATACTAGTCCTTGTATGTAACAACCATTTTTTTGATAATTCTTTTGAGGTTTTTATTAGCTGCTTCAATGGCTCCATTCATTTGGTGTCAATAAGGAGTAGAGTTCCTGTAAATAATCTTGAACTGTCGGCGCAATTTTGTTATAAGCTTGTTGTTGAGATTGGTGCCATTGTCAGCGATGATCGTTTATGGAGTCCCGTTTCATTGATAAACTTAATTACGACCCCTTTAGTAAAGCTCGAGTAAGATAAGGTCTCAACCCATTTGCTGAAGTAGTCAATGGTGACCAGTATAAAGTGATGCCCATTGGATACTTTTGGAGTAATCAGGCCGATGATATCTATTCCCTACATTTAGAAAGGCTATGGTGCTGAGAGTGTGTGTAGTTATTAAGTGGGGCATTTATCCTATTTGCGTAAACTTAGCATAAGTGACAATGCCTAACATGTTTGATGTAATTGCCTTCCATTATTGACCAATAGTACCTTAGCCTCATAATTTTCTTAGTCAGCATGTAACCGTTCATGTAAGGGCCACGTACTCCTTTGTGTACTTCTTTCATTAACGTTTCAACCTCCTTGTTGTCCATACACCTTAAAAGTGTACTGTCAAAAGAGCATCGGTATGAAGTGGACTCACTTATTAAGAATTGAGAAGCTAATCTCCAAATCATCCTTCCATCCTTTTTCTCGGCCTCTTCAAGGTATGTGCCTTCTTGTAGGAATATCTTAACATCGTGGTACTATGGCTTTTAGTCATTCATACCCTCAATTATTAAATAAAAGGCAGGCTTGTCTTCAATTTCAATAGTAAGGGGTTGAATCTTGACTCCACCGGATATCTGGATCATAGATGCTAAAGTGGTTAAGGCATCAACATATTGATTTTAAGCCTTCGGTACATGATTGAAGGTGATTTCTTTGAATTTCTCCATCAATTCAGTCAAATGCCGGTGATAAGGTATAGGTTTAGGATCCTTCGTCTTGTATTCTCCCTGAGCTTGGCCAATAATGAGTGAAGAGTGCCCATACACTTCTAATTATTGAATATCTTTATCTAGGGCCATTTTGAGTCTCATGATGCATGCTTTGTATTTAGCAACATTATTAGTGTACGGGAAAACGAACCTTATATCTACAGGGTATTGAGTACCTTCATGGGATATTAGTACTGCCCTAATTCTACACCCAAACACGTTGGTTGCCCTATCGAAGAACATCTTCCATTTCAGTGGCTCATCATCTTCTCCTTTATCAGAGCTTTCCTCAACTACAGAGATATCCTCATTGGGGAAATTAACTTGTACCTCTTATTGGAGGGATTTTCTGCTAACTGATTTGCTAGAGCTTGCCACTTGACTGAATTCTAGTTTACGTACATAATGTTGAACTCTGATAGTAACATTTGCCACTTTAAGATTCTGCCAATTAGGGTTGGTTTGTCTACCAAGTACTTTAGGAGATCGTGCTAAGTTAGCAATTTAACTTGGTAGTATAGTATGTATTGTTTAATCCGATGCATTATCCAGACCAAAGCATAACAGCTTCATTTAATTTTTGAATATTTCTGTTTGCCTTCAATAAATTTCTTGCTCAAGTAATATACAACCCATTCTTTTCCTTCCTTGTCTTTTTGGCCGAGCATATACCCTATGGATTTCAGTAATATTGCTAGGTATATAAATAACGGCTTCCTAGATTTTAGAGCTACCAAAGGAGGTATTCTTTGATCATTGTAAAGGCTTGCTCGTACTCTTCATCTTAATTGATCTTGGCTTTGTTTTTCAACAACGTAAACAAGGGACGGCACTTGTTCATGAGTTGAGATATGAATTGGGTTATGTAGTTTAAATAACCCAACAACCCTCTGATTTCTTTAAGTGTATGTAGAGGGGGTAAGTCAACTATTGCTTTGACTTTATTAGAATCCACTTCAATGCCCCATTGGCTAATTATGAAACCCAATAATTTCCCTAAATTCACTCTAAAGGTACACTTTTCTAGGCTAAGCTTCAATTGAAATTTCCTCAACCTATCAAACAATCTCCTCAAATTATCTACGTGATTTTCTCCTTCCTTGGACTTTGCAATCATATCATCAATATATACTTTAACTTTTTTGTGCATCATGTCATGAAAGATTGCTACCATGGCCCTTTGATAAGTTGTCCTGGCATTTTTGAGTCCAAAAGGCATTACTTTGTAGCAAAATGTACCCCAAGTTATGATAAATATTGTCTTGGTTTTATCTTCTTCAAAAATTCAAATTTAATTATATCCAAAGAATCCATCCATGAAAGAGAAAAGATGGTTTCTGGCTGTGTTATCGACTAAGACATCAATATGGGGCAAGGGGAAATTATCTTTAGGGGTTGCTTGATTAGGGTCTCGAAAGTCCATGCATATTTTAACTTTTCCATTCTTCTTCATTATTGGTGCAATGTTGGCTATTCATTTGAGATAATCAAATACCTCAATGAAACTAACCTCTAGTAACTTTCTAACTTCTTCCTTGACCTTCAACAGGACATTTAGTTGGAACCTTCTTAACTTCTGTTTCTTAGGTTTAATGTCCTCTCATATGGGTAAACAATGAACTACAATTGATGGATCTAATTTGGGCATATTTTCATAAGAACATGCAAATATATCTTGGTATTCGGATAGTAATGTGGTTATTTTTACCTTTTGATCTTCTTTCAAATTTCCTCTAATTTTCAACATCTTAGGGTTGTTATCGGTCCTAACATTAATTATCTCAGTTGGTTTGTCAATGGAAATTTTACTTTTTGCTAGCTTTCTTGCACGTCACTATGGTCATTAACATCACTTTTGATGACTAACCAAGTAGGGTCAGAGGTGATATCAATATTTTCATCACCTATATGCACAATGTATCCATGGCCTTTATTTAGAGCATTGGATTTGGGTAAAAGAAAGAGTGTAAGTAAGGAAGAAGTGAAGAGAAAAGAAACTGATTCTTATTTAAAGGAAGCTTCTTTTGAGTACAATTATTTGTATAATAAAGTTAATTTATTACAAAACTCTACGAAATATAGAACTGTGATTCATCCTTTACCTTAAAGAAGACTTATTGCTATTCATAGGGATGAAGAACCAATTATTCAGGTGTGGGGACTTGTCGGATGGGCTAGCTATTTTATCCTTGCTGGAGGTATCCTCTTTGGTAGGCTTTGAATTCTAAATTTCGACTTGGATGAAAATTTCTGATAATGGTGGGAAGGACATCGGGGTGTGATACAATCTGTCACCTCTTTTGCCCCTCGCTTGCATATTTTGCAACTCATCCACTAGAGTTGGGATGTAACCTTGCCCATAGGTTCCAAACTAGCCTTCTTTGAATTTCGGCCTCTCATACTTCTCCTGATTAGTAATCATGCATATCTCTTCAAACATTTGGAGCCTAAAGTCCTCTTGCTCCTTAGTGCCAATATAAGGTATGGCCGTTTCTTTATATATTTCGTAATCCTGGTCACTTAGAATCGTTATGACCTGGCCATTAGAGATAAATTTAACCTTTTGATGAAGACTCGAAGGTATGGCCCCTATTGAATGTATCCAAAGTCTTCCCAATAACAGATTGAAGGTCCTTGGGATGTCTAAAACTTAGAATCGGCTATTGAATGTTTGTAGGCCAATGTCAACTGGTAAGTCGATCTCCCCTATAATTTCCCTTCTGTATCTATCAAAAGCCTTGACTGTTATCGAACTTGGCTTGATAGCAGTTGTATCAATACTCGATAAATCCAGGGTGGCTAGAGGGCAGACATTTAAGGATGACCGTTGTCAATGAGGACTCTTGTTGTGATGATGTCGTTTACCCTTACTATTATGTTGGTTACCTTCTTCACCTAGTTCTTCTGTAGAGAAAAAAATCTTATCCATAGTGAAGATAGAGTTGGTGATAGACCCTATTCTTTCAGCCGGTATTTCATGAGGGACTTTGACTTCCCTTAATGTTGTTAACAAAGCTTCGCGATGCAATTCTAACGTCATTAATAAACTCGTGAGGGATATTTATGCTAGAGTCTTAGCGAGTTGATCCATTACTTTATACTCGCTAGACTTGATTATTTTAGTGAAGGTAGATAGTCTTTCTTTATGTTCAACTGGTTCATTGTTTGGCCTTTCTAGCCAAAGTGGGTAATTCCTCTTACAAGTGAGCTTGATTGCCCCTGATTTATTGCCTGCTAGTTGACAGGGGTAGTTTTATAATTTTCAAGGGCTGCAGGCACATGGAAGGTGTACCATTTAGTTCATGGAATTTGCTTCTCTTCTTATTTGTAGAATTTATAGACCTTGGGCTCTTAGTTAGAATTGATCATGTTGATGGCGGGCTCTAAGTTTTCAAATATCATATTGATAATGGGCCTATGGTTGGGTAGGGGGTTGTTGTTGACATTTGGAGCAAGAGCCTCCATAAAATCTAGTTGTACTGTGCCTTCGTTAATTAAGTCTAGAATTTTGTTCCTTAACCTCCAGCACGAGTTGGTTAAATGACCCACTTGCCTTAGATGATACTGACACCTTGCATTAGGATAAAAAAAATCTTGGCCTATACCTTTCATTGGGAGCCTCAAAATGGAGTAGATTATCTTTTCTTAGTTTTTCAAGTACCTAACTGAGTGGAACAGGTATTTTAGTGAATTACCTTAGGGCCCTGCTAACTTGTGGTTGGCTTTTATACTGTTGTTAAGTCGGCAAAAGATTTTCCCTGAAAGAGACTCGAGCGTTAGGTCTGGTATTCAAATTGACCATGCTGACAGTAGCTTCTCTAGGCTTGTCGGTAGTGGGTTTAGCAAAAGGTGGTCTTTTATCTGATGTCTCTTGTAATTTGTCGAAGGAGATGGTACTTTCAATCCAATACCCTGCTACTACTACTTTTGCAAAGCTAAAAGAGGCTTGTCCAATTAGGTGAGTGAAGTAGGGTCTCTCAAAAGTATTGATAAAAGTTGAAGTTAGCTCTTTCTCAGTTACGGAGGTAGATACCCTTGTAGCTAGGGACCTCCACCTTTGGGCATATTCTTTAAAAGATTTATTGTATCTCTTCCTTAGGGCAACTAAATCCATTATGGTCGGCACTACTTCAACATTGAACCTATATTGGTTATAAAATGCCTTAGCCGACTTCTCCCATATGTTTGTCTAGTTTTGGTCCAACTGGGAATACCAAGTCAAAGTAGGGCCAATTGGGTTGTCCTAAAAAGTTTGAACCATAAGCTAATCATATTGCATATACTTGCCCATCTTGCGTATATACAGCTAGGTATGCAGCTTGGGGCATCTAGTCTTATTATATTTTTTGAAGTCAGGTACTTTGAATTTTTCTAGGAAGCTTCCATAATTGTAGGCATAGGAATCTATTATACCAACTTGCTTGAATTTATCATACCCTTTGAGAATTTTCATCTTTTCAGTGATTTGTTGAGTTGGTTGCTTCTTAAGCTATTTCAGTCTGTCTTGATCACCTTTAGCCTTTGGATTGACTAGAAACAAGTAAGTGTTTGGTTAGAAAGTCAAGTTGACCTTTGGAAAGACCCCTTTTGTCTCAAAGGATTCAAAGGTTTGGTTGACTTTGAGGTAGGCTTCTTCTACTTCGAGGGGTGGAGCTTTAGCATTCTTTCCATATTAGGCTTTAGAACTTTCTTCATTTGATGGAGCTATAGACCTAAGCAAGGCAATGCTATCAATAAGGAAGCTCAGTTGATCTGCAATCTTCCTCATTGTTTGTTCCAAAGATCAAAACCTCAACTTAGTGGGATCAATCACCTCTAGATTGACACTATCGTTGTTGGTGTTGGTGTCGTCGTTTCCTTAGTTGGCCATTCTAGTTTGAGAGTTGGCTCGGATGGGACTTTTTTGAAAGGTTTGATACTTGGGAGCTATCTTGGCAACTTGGTTCGGGATCACTTCTCAACAAGTTAGCATGTGAATATTCTAATTTTTTGAAAATATGGAACTGAAATAAATGAAATGCAAGTATGTTACACAGATGAAAAGGAGGGGATCGGTGATTAACTTAACAAAACGACAAGTTATTTATTATTCTTTAATTCTCGGAGTTTTATTACATAAAAGAAAAGAAAAATACAAATTTATCTATACTAATCTTCTTTTCTTTTATAGGCCGGATGACATTTTCTTCTTCTAGTTGCTAGGTTCAACGGCCACTTCTTTACTTTGCTTTTGCCCATAATTGATTGCTTCCTCAAACTCTTGGTTTTCTTCTGGGCCATCTTCAACTAGTGTTCTAGGGTGTGCGATCTTTGCCTAAACTCTCAGAAGAGGTTTTCCTACCTGTCTTTTTCATCGTAAAGGACCTCCACATGAGTGTTTACTTGGTCTATGTAGGTTACTATTTTGGAGCTAGCATTTATAAGGGAAGGTTAAAGGATTTTTGGTGCTTGATACTGCATCATGCTTGCCTTGTGAAGTTGATCATATAAGTACTCTTTGGTGACCTGGTGTTTGTCTACTTCTCCTATGAATTCGCTCAAATCGATGTTTAGGCTTATGGTCCTAGTATCCTACCAAGCTTTGATCTTGCAAAGCTTAGATACCTTTTTTGTGGAGTGAGGTTCTTCGAGGTTAAGGGTGAATGGCTCTAATGAAGGCCTGTGAACTATGTCCTGGATCCCCTCGAACTACTTCACCATGTTGTTTGGATAATAACCTATACACTAGCTTATTCCGATTAATGATATGACATGATTATCTTTATAAACCAGTATGACTTTAGTGTAATTGCTCTATCTGGCGATCCATGGTATGTCTTCGACTTGGAAATCTTGTAGAACTTCTATCCAAAGAAGGGTAGGGATATCTTTTGGTAATTTGATCTTCTCAATGTAATGCACCCCTTATCAAGTCTAACAGCATTTGATGTGGTTGATAAACTATACCATCAACAGTGCCATGCTTGACTTGAGATCTCCACAACTTCTTTTTTTAAGGAAATTAAGGTTCCTTATTTGTTCAACAAGTAGGGTAAGAATATAAAACTTCCCTTCCCAGAATTGAGCCACTAATTCGGCTACCCTAAAGTGTATAAGAAAAGATTCACTTGGAAATAAGATGGTAGCAAATACTGTTAATATATAGGTATTAATTCGATTCTCCCTCCAATTTCCAAGAAACAAAGCCCATTTATTAAAGCTGGGTTCGGTCTAGAACCAATGGATTAGATCCCATATCTTGATAATGTATTTGTTGCAATCATTTAAGGCCTCATTTATTTTGGTCTTACGGATTCCCAAGAATTTTGAAAAAATGTAGGCCGGACCAAAGCTGAGTTCTAGAACTTACATTTCGTCCAAGGGAAGGGCTTGAAGCAATTGGGTGATTCTTTCAGAGTTGGGTTGATTAGGTGTGGCCCAAAACAAAATGCAACTTCTTTAGGCTCCCATAAATGGACTAAGGCCTTTACTAGCGTAATGTTAACATTCACCTTGGATAGTGAGAGTATGAGCCTAATCTTATTGATAATGAACTCTTGTTTTCTTAGGTTGAAGGCTTGAAACCATTGATTGAGTATGAGCTTTGGGTTTGTGGATATGAATCTCTTTAGCAAAGACTTTGGCGTTGGATAAGTTGGCCATTTATGAAAGATTATAAGGAAAACATAAATTCAAAGGAAGGACTATTTACATCAAAAGAAATTATAAAAGATTTACATGAATTCTAGGAAAAATACAGGGAAAGAAACTTTAGGTTTTTGTCATTTTTTTTATAACAATGTCCCCATGTCCCCTTGTTAGTTATTTGTCAACCTTAAAGAATGTATGCAAGAAGTGTGGGTTCTAGAGGTCCTTAAACTTTGTGATCTCACACATTTCTAAAAAACGGTTCCTTGGTCACATTGAAGTTTAAGTGAGGTAGCCTAATCGATCCCGAATGATAGTTGCCCCATTACGCCTAGAACTTACCAAATTATTCCCCATCCTAAGGTCTTAAGACAGCTCGGGTTCAACTGTATCTATCATGCATTTATGGTACATAAAATAAATCCCCCCGATAAAAAAAACATAAAATAAACCTGTAAAAATGTTAATATAATTATGGTACAAATAACAAAGAATGAATAAATAAATTGCACTAAAGTGATTTTTAGAGACTAATTTTAATTTTGGAAAGTTAGATGGCTAACTTTCTTAACGTCCCTAGTGGAGTCACCAAGCTATCAAGCCTAGTTTTTTCCTCCCCGTTCTTTTAATAAATTAAGTCTTCTTTAAATCGATCAATATTAAATCCTACCCGTTTAATACTGACCATCAACTAAAGTTTAAAGAAAATCGGTTCTTTTATATCTTGAAATCACTTTGGAGTCACTACCTAACCGGGGTTGAGAAAAAGAGTTTCGATTATAACTTAGCTACTGATCTTTCAATAAAAACTAATTTTGAAATGGATTTAAAACTAGAGATCTGGATTCGGTGGTTAGGAATTTTAAATGCTTAGGAGTACTATTAACTTTTCAAATTTAATTTTAACCTTAAAAAACACTTTTCAATTCTATAAAACAGAACTCAATTATTGGTTAATCAAATTGGACAACTTGAATAATCTAAACAAAAAAAGAAAAAATAGGTTTTTATTTTTTTATCATTGTCTTATAGGTGCCTACGTACCCGCTATTTAGGATTAGACATACGTAGTTTTTTTTTTTAAACTTTAGTAGGTTGGGTTTGTTTCAATTTGAAAATAAGTCAAATTTACGTTTTTAACCTAATTTGGTTTATTTAAAAAAATTTCTAAAAAAGGTCGTAAATTGGAACTTTTATTTGAAAAATTCTAAAGCTCCCTAGTTTGGAAAGGAATAATTTATTTATTATTTCTTTGAAAACTTGATTTTTCTAAGTATCAAAATGATTTTTTATCCACTAACATATATATTTATTTTTATTATACTATCTTATTTATTTATTACTTATTCTATTTTATTTATTAAACTAAAAAGTAAATAAATAAATTAAAAGACTACTTTTTTTTTCTTCTCTTTTTTTCCTTTTCTTCCTTTTTTCTTTTTTCCTTTTTTTTTTTTACTTTTACATTACAATTTACATTTACATAAATAAATAAAATAAAATAAAAAACTAAAACAATGAAATGGATGAAGATCGAATCAAAAACTGGATCAAGTGTACAAGTTGCGAGTCGAACTTTAGATCTGGGTCAAGCTCCAATGTCTTTAATGGTAGCAGTAGCATCAAGGCGTGATTCAAGGCATTTTAGGCAACAAATCAAATGGGGAAAGAGTTTTTTATGATTTTTGGATTGGAGTTAAGGGGGGTAGGATCAATGCCATAGCTTAGGGTAGATGTTTAGTGGTTTTTTTGGAAGTCGTGGTTATAGTGACTGAGGGATTGAAGGTGGTATAGTTTGGTGGATCATTAGAGTGCATGATAGAGTGAGGGGAAGGCTGGGTTTAAGAGTTTCGATAGAGGTAGGGCTTTGGTAGTGGTGAGCTTGCTTGACTTACTTTGAGCGGTGATGAAGCCTTAGAGGGAGAAAGTATCAAAGGTAAGAGAGAGAGAGGGAGCTTGATGGTGAAAGGAGTGTTTTAGGGAGAAGGTTTCGATTGAGATTCATCGTCCCCTTTTGCCAAATAATAGAAACACCTATTTGTACTACTGAAGTTTGGATCGAAAAGGCAAAGCCACAAATGGCCTTGAATGCTCAAAATTTTAATTTCTTTGACTTGGGTTTTGAATGGAAAAATGATTAATTTTGGAGTCAAAGCTGCTTCCTGGTTCTTTGTTTTTGCTAAAAATATCTAAAGGAAACTTCAAATTTCATTAATCAAGCAAGAGGAAAGGGAAAGAAAAATCTAGATTTTGAGTTTTTTCTTGATCTTAAAAGTCGATTTGAATGCCTAAATGTATGAATCTGGATGTGTTCTTAGGTTCTATTCAAAGTAGGCCATGTGGTGAATAAGATCAAACTAAGAAATATTGCATGTGTGTATGGAATTTGTGCTGATGGATCCAAAGTGAAGGGTCCGAGTTTATTTTGTTGGGGAAAGTGGAGGAAAATAAGGGAAAAAGAGAAGGGAAAATGCCAATGTGGCACTACGTTAGCTGTGCCGTCTAATCTTAGGGTGCCACATGGTAGCTGACGTGGCTTACCATGTGGCGCCACGTCAATGCCAGCCAATTTGATGCTACCACGTATTAGGACACATGGCACAATGAAGTCTTGACATGTGGTAGTTCCTGATGTGGCAATATTTAGCTAAAAAAAATAAAAAGGCTTTCATGCTTTTGCTAAGATTTGAGCCTTTAAGCTCCAAGTTATACCCAATGCTGTGCTCATATGCTTATCCGTTAGGTTGTACCTTGTCCATATGTGTAAGGGTTACGTCAGCTTAGGCTAGATTTAAATCTAAACTTAAGCCCAATAGTTCCCCTTTCTATTTTTAAAATTAAAAAATTATTCTATTAAAAATCTATTATTTTCTAAATTCCCTAAATCTTCTTCTTTTTTTTTTTTTTGGTTTTTCAATTGTCTATGTATTTTTCTAAATTTTTTCATTTTTTATATTTTCTAAATTTCTTGTTTTTTACATTTTTCCTTTTTTTTGATATTTTTCCTAAATTTTGTACTTTTTACGCTTTTCCCTATTTTTAAAATTTTTTTTGTATTTTTCTAAACTTCTTATTTTTTTTATAAATTTCTTATTTTTTAGATTTTCTTTAATTTTCTCTTTTTTTGTGTTTTTCCTAATTTAGGACCATTTATCCTATTGAAATGAAATGAAATAAAATAAAGGGGACAAAAATTGGTTGTTTATAGCTATTAACATTCTTGGCTCTCATTTTGTCTCTTTCTTAAGACTAAGCTCTAGTAAAAGCAATAGTTACATGATATGCCCTAGTTTTGCATCTGCTTTCACCAATAAGTACTTTAACTTGGAATGGTTTACATACACAATCACATTATAAGGTGGAAAATGAAGTAAATAATATACATTGGCGAGGGGAAAGTGATTTTCCTTTTTAAAATTTCCATGTAAAGTAAAGCATGAATCGAATTAAGAAATGAAAACTTGTATTATTGTATGGTAGGGTTATTGTTGATGATTGATCATATGTGATGCACATGTCGTTGATCTTAGAGAAGTCTTGATCTAATGATATGTAGAGGGATAATCTTAGAAAGAGGTGTTTTGGGGGGTAGGGTGGGGGTAGGGAGGGAAGCAGGTAAGCTTGATGTCTTGTACGTTCGTGTGTGACAATGGATTGAATTATGTGATTCTTGAGTGTTCTTCATTTGTTCTCCACGAGATAATTGATTTGATCTTCTGTAGAGTCATTTTGACAGAATAATGACGTTTTTATGAAGCTTACTAATACTTCAAATGTTACAAATTAGGAGAAGGCTCTCTATATAGATTTTGGCCCTTAATCTCAATTGTTGGATTAAGTTGAGATGGAAGATCAGACGAGTCATTCATGGGAACCGTTATATCAACTCTTGGTAATCAATGGTTTAAATTTAAGCCTCTAACCCTTATATAATGAATGTGCTTTGGGATTAGGCTCAGAAGGACCTTTTTTGAGTTTACTTTTTATGCATGGGACAATCAAGCAAGGGTAAGAGTAGAAAAACCGATCCAACGATCCTACTTTGAGTCTATCAAGCTAAATCTCCCTAAAACATTCCTCAATAGGCTTAGTTTCTTAGGCCTTGTTACTAGCCCATCAAACTGGTCTATAGCATTAAATGGGGCAAAAGCCCAATTATTGAAATAACCTTCTACATTTTGCCTCTTAACAAAAAATTCCTTTGATGAAGTTTAAGGGTTTTTAGGCATTTTATTGAGTTAGTGTCTCTTCAATTATTGTAGAGCACGTACATGATATTGAATCATCATATTTATCATTTTACTTCCATGTAGTACTACTTCTTCATGCTTGTCTTGAGTCGCAGTAATGTAATTCCTTATTTGTGTTGTTGATGAAGTATTGCCGCTTAGTGTGCAACATTTTTTTCCCCATTGTCATTTTATTTTCCCCCAATATGGTAACAAAACGTCTCTAACATGATATTGATAATTTGAGCCTTTAAATGATTTTTCTATTCATGGAATTATATACGAGGAAATAGTATCTTTTGAGTACTTGTAGGAATCTGACGCTTCAAAATTTTTTCTTGATAAATTATTTGACATCAGATTTGTTGAATTTTGACTTTCTTCTTGTTGAGTCTTCAAAAGAAACAAGTTTTCCCCATATACAAGGTTGGAAGTGCTAATAATTACAAATTGAAATTTATAATAATTTCTTCATTTAGAGAACTACGAAGAAGAAATATTTTTTTTTCCATTCAAACTGCAATAGATTTGTCCAAAATTGTCATATGAAACAAGATGTTGATAGGTTGTAAAATAACAATTCTGCACTTGAGCTAATAATATACCAATAACATAGTATTCACTTTATGATGCAGGTTACTTTGTTTCACAAAAGCTTGTTGCCTATTAATGATTATGTGAGACATTGCATGAAATATTTTCAAATAAGCATTCCATGATGAGTATTGAATTTTTACTTGTTTTAGCATTACGAGTGTCTTACAAAATAAAGTTCTTTGCAATATTGATCTTATGAGAGGGTAACCTTAATTGCGATAAAAATTTCAATGAGCATCTTATCACATAAATGGCATTCTAATTTTTTGTTCTCAATAAATTTTTTTGGTCTACTACATTCGCTTGTTGAATAGAATAATATCTTTTAGCTAAAAACAACTTTCTATAACTCCGTAAATATATATATTCCATTATGGACCTTTTGTTTTCTTTCTTTATTTCTTTTTTTCAATGGCTTGTCCAACATACTTCTCAATAAACATTTCATATTTGAACTTTTTTCTTAACTGTAATTATGCATCTAAACATACTTTAAATCTAATGTATACATTTTCTTAAGCATTTTTTTTATGTACATTATTGCAATCACTCCTCATTTGTTTTTTTTTTTTCTATTTTTCAAGTGCATACATGTGCTTTTTATTCTTTTTTCTTTTTCCTCTTTTCAAATGTATATGTGTACATTTTTCTTGCTAGAGTATACAAGCGCTTTTTTTTTTAAGTGCATAATGTGATCTCTCTCTCTCTCTCTCTCTCTCTTTTTAAACATATACATCCACTGTCCTTTTTTTTTTTTAATGGTGCATATATAAGTATCCTAGTTCTCTCTTTCTTTTTTCTTCATTTTCATAATTTTCTCCGGTAGTCAATAATCTTTGAAAATTCAATCACTACTTATAATCAAATCCAATAGTTTGATCAAGGATAATCAAGTGCTCCTTCAATCTTTAGTCAATGGTCGTTTAATATTTAATAATCATCATTATTACCATCAATTTCATTCAACTACTGTTCAATTTCTCATTATAAGTTGCATTATTTTTGATAAAAAATAATTCATTACAACTCATTATTTGCATTTTAATGGTGATTGACCCATTAATTCATTTTCCAAAATTTGCATAAGTCGAAACATATAAATAAGGGTCTCTTCTATCATTTCAACTCATTACTCACAACAATTGTGAGTGGTAAAAAAACATGGAGCACAAGTCATCTTAGGAGCTCTGAAGATGATGAAATTGGTTAGGAGCACAAAAGATCATATCTTTCTTCTTCAAGCTCATCAATCAAAAGCAGACCTAAGTTAACCTAAGGTTTCACTTAGGTTTCTAGTATTAACTGCTTAAAGATATATACTTAATTGCGATACTCAATTGAGACTTTAACTTCTGCAAAGACATGTGGGACTAAGGTCAATCTCAAGTCTCACCTAGGTTCTTGATATTAATAGCTTCAAAATTCAAACATTAAGTTGCAACACCCAACCCAAAGTTCATCACCTACAACAAAATACAAATCCGATGTCAACCTTATGTCTCACTTAGGTTCCCAGTATTAGTTCTTCAGAGTTTACACAATAAGTCATGACAAAGGATGTGCTAGTTCACTACAAGGAATGAGTATTAACGATTTCATCTCCTTACCATAACGCTCTAGTTGCAATTTTTGCTTTGAAGTTGACATTTCTTACTCAAGATTTAAGGATAACCTTAGGTGTTATCCTAGATTCCCAGTCTCATCTTCCCATGGTTGAGTATCCATATTGTTCCTTTTGTAAGTTTTAAGTATGCTCCATTAGCTAGTTACTATCTCCCTTACAACGAGGCAACGACACTCTAATGAGCCTTCAATTGCATATATTTAGTATAGTGATTTTTATAGTGTTTTCTTGAAATTTTGGCTTATTTTGAAGAATGTAATACTTAATTAATTAAAATAAGTATAGTAAGAATTTGGAGATTTGATCACTTTCATGAATTTTACTTTAATGTTTTTCATTGTTTTCATTCCAGACTGCTCTTTTACCATGATTAGAGCTTAATTTCATTGTATCTAAATTTTATGGAACTTAGAATTTCATGTGACATTGAGTTTCTTTAGATCTAATGAATTATTTGATTTCATTGATTTAATTATGCATTCTTGATTACATTAGATTAATATTTATAGGGTATTAATGTAATGTCCTAGAACCTGAGGGCGCCACAACCTGCCATGTGTCCTCACCTATCAGGTACACGTTAAGGCTCTAGAACTAACTATAATCTCTAAAATTACTTGTAGTAACTACTTAACGGGTACAAAACAACAAATCTCCAAATACATAAACTCGAGTGATACACAAATGAGTCACTTTAACCCCAAACATACTAAATAACTAGATCTTGATTTTTTATAACATACTGAGCCAACTACCTCTCTTTCCCAACTCGATGATAGTAATTTCCATAGTTGTAAATTTATCGATTTGACCTGCAGCTATAAAAATAGCAAAGTGAGCCGAAGCCCAGAACGGGTGCACAAATACATACGGATGTTAAGCCCAAAACATACATATGCGTATAATACAACTATAACAGAATATAAACAAACATTAGGTTAATTATATTTAATTTAAGCTAGCAACCAACAAAGGGGTACTCATGACCCCACCACACCTTGATCTTTGTCCACATATATAAGAGGATATAAATATATGTTTTCCTTTAAGTCCTTTACGTCTAGAGTCCAAAGTTTAGAACTTAATACTCTAATTGCGTCATCTCATATGAAAGTCCATTAGGGAATCCCCACATATGATCAGCAGTTGCTCCTCTAAGGATTTGCCATTGCAAGCCCTTAGAGCAAGCGGGTTGAGCACAATCAATAACTAAGGTCAATTAGGCTGATTATTGATTAGTTTGGTTAGATTACTAAGCCCTATCAAGCACAAGCAACAAACAAACACCACATATCTGGAAAGCTGAATCTGAACCAAATATAAAGTCTAAATCAACCATGGGACCCAAATTTAACAACCTGAAAGGTAATTGGAATCCATAACTTTAAGTCCTATACCGACTAGTTTTAACTACCCGTTCAAGGAGAACTCGAACTCGATAATCAACATGAATCTATATGAAAAACAAGCATACACATTAACTTTCGAGCACTCTATGGCTAAGTTTTACCTAAGAGTTATCTATGAACGTATAATTTATCCAATTGAGGTCCCAAAAGAAAATAGTCAGATCAAATAATAATTCCATAATAGAAATAAAACGTAATATGATTAAGCAAAAAGTTGATATAACTATATAAGATTACTTAGTTATTGTAAATCATAAAGTTTGTTTCATATGTACATATATATAAAAGAAAATATAAAGTGGACACATGACTAGGGTATCAAAATATATATAGATTATCGAATTGATATGGTAATAAAATAATACGTACTTATTCAAAAAATATTATAGTTCGTAGACTTTCATAAAGTAGGACATAACAATAATCGACATGTAAAATGGACATATAAATAATACAATATACTATTCAATCATGATACTATTGCAATGAAAATACTTAAATAGTAATGCTATCAATATCAATAATAAGGCATATTAATAATAAGATAGCATCGTCGTAAACCAAATCGACACCAAGAACTTACGTAAAAAAAATACGATCATTAACATGACCTTATAATTAAACAAAAAATAGTGATCTAACTTGAATGCAATAGAAAACAGAAATTTGGCCCCAACAAATATATTTATAACCATTGCTCTAATATACGATAAAATATTTAATGGTAATTTTTATATAAAATAATACTAAATAATATGATAATTGAATAACTTATTAGCAGAAATCAGATACTAACAAATATTTATTTTCACTCTGATAACGGAATAAAATAAAATAAGAATAAATTCACTATATATATGGTACCGAATAATAAATTAGAATGGCTCACAAAATAAAACCAAGGCGGAAATATCGGATAGGTACGAAATGACGACAAACGAGAACCTGTCATACAAAAAAATACAAATATTACTTTATATTTAAATAAATATCCAAATAATTGACTAGTGTCAATTACTGAAATTAGCTTGGAACGTACAGAAACAGAGATAAACTAAACCAACCGCAAGTGAGAAACCGATAAACTAATTAATGAGTTGAATTAGGAAAGGGATTTTACTAATCAAGGGACATTGGAATTGGGGTATGATACGGACTTGTGGATAAACACATGAACCCAATATCATGAGTAACCAAAGGGGGTAGGTCCAAGCCGCAAGATGGCTTGAAAAGTAAATGATAATCAAAGGAGAGTAGGGGTTCTCGTGCACCGACACTGTATAGGATGCACCAATGCCTCATATGAGCTTAAGTTACACTTAATATGATGCACAAGTGTGGTCGGAGGTCACTCACTACTAGTCCATGCTTGAATGAGCAAGATAAAAGTAACTCAAGAGTGAGAGAACACTTAGCTCAAGAAAAGGTAAAAAGACCAATGTATTCTTTTGTATATCTTCTTACGGCTATTACGTTATGTGACTATTTATAGTACCCTATAAGGGTATGTTACAGATAATTATAAAAATGAATTCCTATTTGCTAAATAAAAAGGAAATTACTATACGGAGGGACATGAAATCATCTGTAGCGAACGTCGTTTGTTAGAAAGGACAGTACGATCATTAGTAAGGATAGTGCGCACATGTTTTTACTATGATTCTGACAATATTGTGGTCTGACCAAGGGTAGGCCTCTTTTTAGGCCTATTCAGCATCAGAAGGGGCTGAACTGTAGTTGGTTTAGGGACAGCTCATCTTAGGTTAGCCTTGGAGGGTTGGCTCTTGAGAGTCTTGGTTGGCTTTAGCACAGTGGAGATTGTTGTACTCAGATTTCACGCTTAGAATATGGTTTAGTAGAGGGTTCAGCTCAGCATGTTGGTAAATTACCTCGATAATATCTTGGATAGCATGGAAAGCAAAGTAGCTTGGCAAATTGAACTAGGGTAACTACTGTTCCTTAGCACTTAACTCACCTCGAAAAACTTGGTGAACCACTTGAGAGAGCCCTCGGGCTCGGGAGCGTATAATCGATTCTTGATTCCTATTAGGGTGGGGGGCTGAGATTGAAGGAGAGTAGGGTCCAGTTGGCTTTGGGAAATAGGAAAGGAAATGGGGTTTAATGAATTTGTAGGAGAGAAATGGTGGCTGGGGAAAATGAAGGGCTAAGTGTTAAAAGCTTGGATTAGGTGAGATAGAAATTGTAGGGGTTGGGCCGGCTATTAATGGAGGTGAGGTCTAAAAGAAAAAGAAAAAAACATGTCAAGAGAGAAGAATTAAAGTGATGAGGCAAGAGAGAGAGGATGTAAAAAATAATAATGAGCCAAGAGAAGACAAATGAAGATTATGGCTGGAAAGAAAAAAGAATAGGTTAGGGTTTAAGGTAGTGTTCTAGAACTTTTTAGAATGTAGGATGGATTTATATTTGAAAAAGGAATTTAAAGAATTAATTAAAATAAGAATATATAGTATTTAGGAAAATAGGTCATATATAAATATATCGTAATATATATAGTACTAATAAAATATTTAATTCTTATACGTCAAATAAAATTTAGTCTATCTAGTGCTTGCATAAAATAAAAGTTTTAGAAAAATAGATTCGAAACCTTAATTTAGATTTCTTTTTTAAAGGATATACTTTAAATTGAAACTGGAATTGTTTAAAGTTTACTAAGTTGAGTAATTAACTATTAAGAAGTGATTTCTAACGATATGAGTTTAAAGGATTTTACGATTTAATTAAATTATTAACTTAACTAGAGTGTTTAAGTTAATCTAATATCTGATATTGTGAAGGAAAATCAAGAGATTACTTGTATGATTAGATCTAGGCATAATTAATAAGAATCATTGCAATTTTATTGATAAGTTGCATGGTTTTTCTGAATCTTGATTATTATTTTTAAGAGAATTCATTTATCTTTAATACGATCTTTAATTATGCTCTTGAGAAGAGATTTTAATAGGTAATTCAAATATTAAGGTTAATAGGCTAAAGAAAGTTATTAACTTTATTAGAGAATCCTTTTGATCAATGAAATTAGAGATGGAATTAGTCATTATCCATAGCAGTCATATGTTTAATTCTAGGGGAAACAAGTTCTGGATAATAATTGTGTTCTTGAAGTCAATTTTTTATTTAACTAGTTTCTTGATTATTTTCTTGAATTTGAATCTTATTTAGTAGTCTTGATTAGTAATTAGTTGTAGTTTAGATTAATTCTTGATTTCTTAAATATGAATTTATTGGTTAGATAATGAAGAAATAGTTAATAATAATATTAGTATTCATAGTCATCGTGGGAATGATACCCATATTTTTTAAACTATACTATATAATCAATATGTATGCTTGCCTTATACTACACTCCATGGCTGGTTAATTTGTAGCTATGCTTCTTGAGAAATTTACCCAAGTCAAGAAACTCTACTTAGTTGTTAGGTGTATTCTAAATGTTTGCTTCTTGTACCAGATTAGGTCTTAATGCAATCTAGGTGATTATTGATCGACTCATTAAGTCGACTCACTTTTTGCCAATTAATACAACCTTTTCTCTAGAATAGCTAGCTTGAATTTATATGTAGGAAATAGTGAGGTTGCATGGTGTACCAATAACGATTTTATCAAATAGAGATCCTCGATTTGTGATGAAGTTTTGGGTAAGCTTACAGAAAGTTATCTAAATAAAGCTACAGTTCAATACAACATATCGTCTACAAACTAACGGGCAGTCTCAGATGACTATATAAACCCTAGAAGATATGCTAAGAGCATGTACCATCAAATTCAAAGGGAGTTAGGATGCTCATTTACCTTTGGTTGAGTTTGTATATAACAATAGTTACTATTCTATTATCTAGATGCTACCATATGAAGCCTTGTATGGATGAAAGTGCTGATTTTTGTTTTTTTGGGATGATATAGAGAAAATAGTATTAAGATTAGATCTGGTACAAGAAGAAGTTGATAAGATTGTTGTCATTAAGTGAAAAATAAAAGATATATAAGATAGAAACAAAAGAGTTTGCTAATTTGAAGAGAAGGGAGTTGGAATTTCAAGTAGGGGATCATGTGTACCTCAAAGTGAATCTAATTAAAAGTATACATTGTGGAAAAGCTTAAGGCAAGCTGAGCTTAAGATATGCCGAACTTTTTGAAATCTTGAACCAGTTGGGAATTTGGCTTATCGATTAGCCTTATTACCTAACTTATCAAGAATTCACAATGTGTTTTACGTGTCTATTTTAAGAAAGCACGTTTTTTATCCCGATTGTATTGTTGAGTTAAAGCCAATAAGATTGCAAGAAAAGTTGACATATAAAGAGCACCTAGTAAAGATCATAAGATACAAAAGTTAAGGAATAAAGAGATTCGATATGTTAAAGTGTTGTAGAAAAACCATTAATGAGAATCGACGACCTGGGAAGTGGAAGATGAAGTGAGGCGTCGATACTCGCATTTGTTTGAAACACTAAGTACGCCTTTCAAGTTTTGAGAAGAAAACTTATTTGAATGCGGGAAAGATATAAACCCCGTAAATTTTTAAATTATATCTTAAATTGGATTCGAGTGTCCTAGATAATTCCACGATTCAATAAGGCCAAATAAATTAAAATTTTAACTAAATCATAAACTTGAATTTAAGATGAACGGGAAAAACCTTAATATACTAATCAGAACCCTAATCACATACAAAAACCCTAAACCTTATGTATGTATAAATACAAGAGATAGAACCCAAACCTAACAAAAATCCTAAAGCCAAAACCTTAAGCATATAAAACGTATAAATTTACCCTAACAATGATAAAATTCTAATTTGGTAAAATCATTGATAGACACACGTAATTACTTAAAATCGCTAATGAACAAATAAAGATAGTTTCTAATTACTAATAAATAAAAAGAATAAAAAATTAATTAAATAAATTAACAAGATTATAAGTTGTACCCTATGACTATTATGGCATCACATGTATATTTATATATATGTGTGTATGTGTATGTGCATTAGTTCTTATATTGATTTAATTTACTACATACTTTATACCTATATACTATGTAGTATACATTAATTTTGTACCATATATTTTTTCTATAGTTACATCATATTCTATTGTAATTCTATTATTAAACTTATCTTAACTATCTACACCTAAAAAGTACATAACCTAAGGATTGTCCCCACTTGATAAAAAAGCAAGAAACCAAAATTATTAATTTTTCTTTCTTTCTTTCTTTTCTTTCATTTTCTTATTCTTTTACCTTTCTCTTTATCCTTAGTTTGCACAAAGCAATGCATCTTTGTCCCATGTGACTAAATAAATTAAGATGAGAGCAAGTCAAATCATTTTCTTCTTTTTCCCTTTTCACCATTGGCTAAGTCTCCACCTGTACAAAACATTTTTCAACCTTCTTTTATTTTACAATTTTAAACTCACCCTCAATTCCTCTCATATCTCTCTTAGACTAGCACACCATTCCACTTCCTAGCCTTCTATTTTCTTCATTTTTCTTTCCTTTTTTTCAACCATTCACTATCCTCCATATCATAACATTTTACTTCATCTCCATCATTATTTTTCTATCAACTTCAAGAGGGAAATAAGGAGGTTATCTTTCTAAAAGCTTCAAGACTAAGATTTGGTTGTATTTGTTTTCTTCCTTGTAATATGAATTTTTGTGTATTTGTTTCGATCTTGATATTTACTTTTTCATATTTCTTGTAGTAGGCATAATTTAGTGAGGGCACTATGTACATGTATTTGGTTGTTATGTACCAAGTGAAACAAAATTTACATGTTAAATTAGATATGCAATTTTTCTTCTTATTTGTGTATACATCTATGTGTGCACTTAAATATACTTATTTATATACACACACACACACACACACACACACACACATATATATATATATATATACGTTTCTTTTATATATATAGTACATGTAAATATGTGAACTACTAAATATACTTACTTTAATATATATATATGTATATATATATTACAAAATAGTATAAATGTATATGAATAAGTAAAAAAATATGGAAAATTTCCTATAAATCTATTACATATATGAATTAGTACATGTAGTATATGCATACATATACGTATATATATTTTTTTCTATTTTTTTGTAGTTCAAATACATATAATATAGTGTAAGTATATACATACCAAAAAATACACATACATTTATATTAGTATTCTATTTTCTTAAAAGTATGTCAATAAGTAAAAAAATATATATGTATATATGTGCTGGACATGATCTTCCAAAAGAAGAATAGAAATTATTTTTCTTTCATTTAATTATTTTATGGTACTATATATGTATGTATTAATATTATAAATTAGTAAAAATATAAAAAAATGGATAATTAAGAAATTTAAATCCTAAACCCGTTTGGAAGTTGCCACACCATCCTTCCAAATTTCTAATATTAAAACTGCAAATTATAAAAATTAATAATAATAAACTAATTTAGAATTATGATTATAATAAGAGTTAAGATAATGAATGTTTTGGGTTTAAAGTTGTGTATTGAAGAAATTATGACAAATTAGGCCCCAAAATAAAAATTCAAAAACTATAAAAATTTAAAAATTATTTAGGCCCATTACTAAAATTAAAGTAAAGCCCAATAAATAAAATCATTAAGAAAAGCCTATGATGACAATCAAAAGCACTTAGGCCTAAAACAATGAAATTCGTAACACCCTAGGTACATAATAAAAAATGCGAGTCTCAACATTTAAAACAGATCTCGTTACATGAAAGTACATTCGAAAATGATAATAATTGACTATAAAATTATAAAAATCGAATTTAAAACAAAAAAAATATACGCAATTAAGAAAAAGCTCAGACCAAAAAATTTATGTAAGATAACTAAAGAAATTTGGTAGATTTTTAAATAAATACTCACATAGAATAATTTCCTCATTTAAATGCTTATTACCTTTTATATTCCTTAATCATTAGGTGATTTCGACAAGGACACCAATCTTCCCAGCAACTACTACGATCTTTAATTATCTTTATAATAGAGTGAGTACTTCTAATGATCTCATATTTGTTTGTGTTTATAGATAGTGACATTTAAATATTATCGACAAATTGGTTGATGTGTGGGGTTTGAGATCTATATGTAACTGATATTGATTATTTGTCACATAAAAATACTTTAAATTATTATAGTGAACCGACTGTTGCATTTTAGATAACTATTGGGAATTTAGTTGTTTGTGATATTAGTTGGTCGCCTAATAACCGGATATAATTATACTTGAATTTGTTAAATTAAACTAGATCATGCACAAGCATGCATTCCATTGTAAATGTTCCAACCGTCATATTATACGGAGGTAGTAAGAAGCCATATTGGGCTTATTTTTTCATATATTTGAGATTAAAGTGTTTAGTACTGTACACTTATATAACATGACTTTACATTGGCCTATGAGATTATTAAGCGTGGGAGACGTTAACCGCATAGTTAGGGATTAAGTTTGAAGGCTTTCGTTTAAAGGTGAGTGTGGACTGTAGAAGCTCACTTACAACCATAGCTGGAACTTAGTTTTTAAAACTGAAAGTAAATAACTATTTTCTTATGAAATGAAACGTGAAGTTTCGTAGTTATGTAAATTTAGGTATGATACCCAAATCTTACTGGTATTGTGTATTCTCCAACCCTAATTTCAAAGGGTGTTATATCTGAGTTGTATGCTATATCTGGTCAACTATATGCATTCGCATGGCATTCTACTTAATCATGCATTCACGTAGCATTCTACTTAATCATGCATTCATATGTTTGTAATTAATTACTTGATAACCTGCTTGTCTGTATGGTTGAGGGATATCTCACTAAGCTTTATAGTTTATACCTTTATAGACTTTTATTGCAGGAGGATCTTTTTACTGTTCTTAGCCGAGGCTTATCTGAGGTTAGTCATAGACTTTTGGGAAAAGTGCATAGAAGAAGAGAGCCCGAGTGAATGTAAATGCGTAGTTGAACTTTCAACTAGTATTTTGATGATATTTTGTATTATGATAGTCAGTAGCCATGTAGGATTACTCTATCTATTATTGTAGCTTAACTACTAGTGTTTTTGGGACTTAAGGTCTCGTACTTCGTATATAGTAATGATCCTATATGAAAACTTATAATATTATATTTATTATTATATGATCTTTACTTGTATAACTCTTGAGTAACTGGTTGTGTAATAACTTTGTATGTTGTATAAAAGGTTGTCGATTGGAAAGGAAGCCAATCTATAGCCTTTTGTACGATATACGGCGACCTACCACAGCTAGGCCACCCCTTAGGTCATGATAGTGACAATAGCTATCATAATGTGATTCTTTCAATAACTCATAGATGAGATCGCTTTAACTTCGAATTCTGCTAAAAAAGGCATTACAGTTGCCAAGCTTGCTATGAAGTCACTTCGACTCATCGCAACCAATATCACTTTGATCCTATACATGATGTTATAGAAATGGGTATTACACTTGCCATGAGCTTAGGAGTCAATACTTTGACTAAGCGATACTAACTATCATGGCATGATTGCTTCAATCATTCATAGATGAGGTTGCTTTGATCTCGACTCTAGGAATAAATGTTATGATTTGTAAGCCTACTATGGAGTCGCTTTAACTCATTACAGTCAAGATTGGTTCAAGCTCATAGCTGAAGAACATTAGATAGTGATATATGCTATATTTATGTGCTTATAAGTTGTTGTGGCAATTTTAGGTACACCAAACTTACTTCATGAAGATTATCAGTAAAAGTGTTAGGTGGCGTTATTAGCTATTCTTATTCTTACTTGAATGTCATGTACCAAGGTAGTATGATAGTTATGCCGTAGTGGATACAAACAAATATTAGAGACGACGTTAGACTTTGATTGTGTCACATCTTAAGCAAGAGTATCTGAGATGGCTTATATGTCAAGATGTTGTTTCTCGTGCTGAAGCAAAGATGGTGACTTTCATATGTGAAGATAATGAATAATGACATTTAATAAGCCAAGCTTGCTTTGCACTTATAAAGGATATTGCATGTAGCGAAGATCAACATTTGCTTTGAGTGCCATTTGGCATCTTTAAGGGCTTCAGCATTGTATATTATTTTTGTTAAATATTTTAAAGACATCACAATCTTATGATAATGAATGCTTCATATCAAGATCATCCCTAAGGATATTGATAGTGAGAGTCTCGATGAATTTGAAGGGGTATTCTTTATTACTTCCTTACATGTCATTAAACTTGGTGAACTTGGGACTTAAGTAGCCCTTGGAGTGTGATTTCTCTACTATATGTTGTGATTATAAGAGTTGCAAACATAGGATGTGAGCATAATATGTTATATAAACTTGCTTCAGGTACCTTCTTAAGATAGTCCTTCATCATATTTATGGAAAGAGTTTATGACAGAGGTAGTCAAAAGTTGGAGAAATTTTTTGTTTATATTGTATTTAGAAGATGAACATTTTCTAAGATGAAGCCATGTGTAATGAACAATCATCAAGTCAACATGAGTTGATGGTAGGATTGATTATATGCTATCTCCTTAATGTGCATTTTCATTCTCTACAAGGGCTTGATGAATTCACTATAGTAGATGTTCGATTAACTAAAGTTAGGAGCATTAATGTTTGCAGTCCATTATTGTAGTTGCTCCTCTTATTATTGCTCATCATCTTTAGTAAAGACTTAGTGGATTATCCTGTACTAGCATCATTTAATGCAAATGGTAGCTGATGTGGATCTAAGTTCCTATAGTACCAAAATAAACAAAATACTATGAGGTTGTACGCTAAAGATAATAATGTTTGCGGCTAGTGTAGGCATACATAACATGAAGAGATTAGGATGAAGACCTAAGTGGTCTCTTGCACACATCTTAGGTAAATCATTGACATAGACATTATTTGACAAAGTTACAGAAGTGATGTTCTCCTTCCACTTAAACTTTCTCAACTAAGTAGAATAAGATGTTTTGATCTTTATAATGTCCCCTATGCATTATTTTGTTTAAGAATTTCTCTTCCCCACTAAAGTTTTCGTTTAATGTACAATAACATTACTATTGATGATTGATTACGTGCGATGCATATGCAATCGATTTTAGAGAAACCCTGATATGATGATACATAAGGGATGATCTTAGAAAGAGGCATAGGAGGAGAAGCATGCAAGCTTGAAGTCTTGTATGTATACGTGTGACAATGGATTGAATTATGCCATTCTTGAGTGTTCTTGATTTGTTCTTCATGAAATAGTTGGTTTGATCTTTTGTAGCGTCTTTCTAATAGAGTAATGTTGTTTTTTCGATGCTTGCCAATGCTTTGAATGTCACAAATGAGGAGGAGAAGGCTCCTATATATAGTTTTGGCCTTGGATCTCAATCGTTGGATCAAGGTGAGATGGATAGATTAGATGAGTCATTGATGGGAGCTGTTGGATCAAACTCTTAGTAATCAATGGTCTAGATTCAAGCCTTTAGTTCTTATATAATGAATAAGCCTTGGGGTTGGGCTTGAGTCGAGTCAAGCCCAGTTGCTTATAAAATGAGTTATTCTTCCTTTAAAATAAGCCCAAGACTTATTTAATTCTTTTGAAGGCATATGAAGGTTAAATAAGGCCCAAAAGCACTTAGAATGACCTTTTCCGAGTTTACTTTTCATGCTTAAGACAACTCGATAAGGCTAAAAGTGAGAAAAATGAGTCAAGCGACCCCTATTTCAAACCTACCAAACCAAATCTTCTTAAGACATCTCTAAATAGGCCTTGTTTTCTAGGCTCTATCACTAGCTCATCAAACCAATCCATGGCATTAAATTTAGCTAAAAAGCTAATTATCAAAATGACACTCTACAAATATTCATAAGAAAAAGCAATTTGGGGAATTTAATTTATGTTAACACACCCTTTTTGGATTTTATGTGCAGTCATCAACATTGTATGATAATGCAAAATGCACATGATGATGGTAATGGTTTTCATAGAAATGGAGGCGTGCAAAGTTTTCCTCTGGCTGAATAAAGATTGATCCTCGAGTGCAAAGGTATGGACTTAAAAACTTTTTAAAATTCTATACGGTTGGACAATTTTTAAGAGGACATTTGGAGTTATATAATGGGTTTTGATAGTAAATTTTTGTAACTTATATCATTGATATATGAGGTAGAGTTCTTTCTAAATGAATTCTTTGTTATGTATATAGATGAAGTGATTAAGTTCATAAAATGTTAACGACATTGAATCTCAATAAATAATAATGATATACGATGGAATAAATTTTCTATGAAAATGAAGCATAAATCAAATCTAGAAATGCAAACTAATAACACTCAAAAGAAAATAAAAAAGGAATTCTTGGAATGTAATTTATTTCAATATATCCTTTTTGATATTATGTTCGGTTATTATCAACATAGCACAATAATACGAGATGTACATAATTATGGTGGAGGAGATAGTTTTTAGAATGATATTTGAAATTATCTAGCAGAATTTGAATGTATGTTTTCGAAACTTGTATTAAGAGCTATTACAAAACATATTCTGTGTGTGTGGATTAGGTGGAGTGATTCAGTTCCTTAGAATGTTAAAGATATGGAAACCCAATAAACAATAACGTAGTTATACCTAAAACTCGACATTAGGGGACAAACACACTAGTAATATTTGGGAAACAGTGAATGCACGTGCACCACCGAAATAGTCGAGATAGATTTGAATTTGAGATGCTGCGCACGTGCTACCAGTCAAAGGTCAAAAGCACATATTGCAGCCTACATCCCTATGTACATATTATATATCTATACATATATATATATATTAATATTTTAAAAGCTCCGAGAAGAACAACGATTGAATCCCACTCGATGTAGATCACTATTAAAATAATGGGGCTGCTACTCACTTGCATCTCATGTTTGTAAAGTTCTACGAGAATTGTACCGGAAGAGCTTGACATTGTGTTTGGTGCAGAAGAAATCGGTGGAAAGTTATGGAAATGAAATGAAGTAATGTAACATTTGGTGCAAGAAAATGTTTTGGAATGAAATGAGGATTAGGATGATAAATTTCTTTTTATATTTAAAAATGTATATGAAATAGAAATGAAAGATATTAAATACGTAAATAATATAATAATACCTTTGATTGTTATATGATATAATTTATTTGTACTTTAAATAAATAATTTTAATTACTTCTAATTAATGGAGGAGGGATTGAGCGTCAATTTGCAAAAGTATTTTATAACATGAGAAGAGAATACTAAAAGTAATATAAATGGAAGTATTGTGCTTGGCAATTAAAAGTGAGTGTGGATATAGATGGAAATGAATATAAATTAGTGAAAACATTTCCATTTTTAAAATCAACTAGTTTTGCTCCACTTTCAGAAAGAAAATATGGAAATAAATGGAAATCAAGTAAAACTATAAATGTAACTCTAAATTCAGAATGAAATATATAAAATTAGGGACTTTTTTTTTTCTGTCAATCATTAATAAAAAAGGAAACATTTTCTTTCATTTCCTTTCCATACATTTCAGTTACAATTAAGATTACTACAGTTTAAGTTTTGGTGTTTATTAGGAGTATATCATTCAATATTAATTACCGAAAATAAAATCATTCGATATTGTATAAATTGAACTGTCAATCATTCAAATCTTTCGTTTCACATCAATTTTTGCTTTGTTTGGTTTAATTATAATTATGCATTATAAAAAATAAAAGTGTCCGTATTGGTAAAGTAAACTAAATTACGAGATTGTAGAAAAGTCAATACATCAAACCATATTTTATGAATAGAAATCAAAATTTGGTATGAAACATTAAGATTTTTTTAATATAATCAAACGTATGTGATCGTATCTGAATAATAAATCAATATAAAAGTGTTATTAACAACACTCTTAAAAACACATATTTTTATTTACAAGTTATAACTTATACGGTATCCTTAAAAAAAGAAAAAAAATCTTATAAGCCATAATTACAACCCTATTATTTAGTTGACAGGGAACATTGACTGTATCATGCAGCACTGGTTTCATAGTCGTCATAAATTTTGGTTGTAGGCATCAAAATAAGCAGGGATGGACTTCGGAAGGGGCACGGCAGGAGGGATCCCGTCCATTTCCCGCAGTTCCAAAAACAAAATTAATCATCAAAATTTGTTTAAAAAAAAAAAAGAAAATAAGTACTGTATTTATAATTTCAAGAGCACAACTATGTGTTTGGTATACGCTTCTATAGAAATGAGGTTAATTTCAGTTATTTAATTTATCATGTTGCTCGAAAGTTGAAATTAATATAAAATGATAAGAAGTTTTTATTATAAAATTTTGTCACTTAAAGAAATGGTCTTCATTCTCATTTTCCTTTTCTTTCTTTTCTCTTGGGTAATTACTAATTAACCACTAAAGTCTAATTTAAATCTGAAATTTACCTTTTAAACTTTTAAATATTACAAATCATTTTTTGAAACTTTGATAAATCAGTAATATAAAGGAAATTTCTATTTTTAGTTACCTTTTCTTTCTTTTCTCTTGGGTAATTACTAATTAACCACTAAACTCTAATTTAAATGTGAAATTTACCTTTTAAACTTTTAAATATTACAAATCATCTTTTTAAACTTTGATAAATCAGTAATATAAAGGAAATTTCTATTTTTAGTTAAGAAAATCATACTATGGTTAAAATTTAAGGTTTTAAAATACACTCTATAAGTTTAAAAGGTGCTTACGCATTAAGACCAAATTTAAGAGAATCATTTGCAATTTATAGAGCTTATTTGTTAATTTATCAAAATTTAATGGATTGATTTTTAATATTTAAAAGTTTAGAAAGTACATTTGCATAATGATGATAGTCTAGGTTCTCTCTCTCTCTATATATATATATAGATATATATATATATTTCTAAGTAGCTAATAACTAAATTGCATTCTTCATATGCTATACATTTATAAGCTTTTATATCATAAATGATAATTATATTATCAATGTTATAAATATTTCAATATTATCACATAAAACATTAGTAAATGATAATACTCATATTCTTCACATGTTATTTGTCTATTAGCAATTACACCATAAACGGTAATTACCTTATTGATGGAATAGATATTTTTGTCTTCTTACATAAAACATTAGTAATTGCAGTCCTCTCCCTAGCTTACATGATTCTATATCCATCCTAACAATACACTTTATATTTTAGCATAGCGATCGTTTTTCTTTTCAATAATAAAAATTCTTTACTAGGTTAGTGTATTCATATATGAGCATAAAGCTTCCAACATAAAGGGTTAAAAATACTTACTTTATTAAGGACATTGTTATTGAGTTTAAATATTAAGGGTCCAATTAAGTCCTAAAATATTGCACATCAGCATAGCTTGTTTCCATGTAAGTGCACACAGGTTGCTATAAGTAATAGATAGTAAACATAAGACATGTTTCTAGTGAAATAGGAATTAATTATTAAGCTAGTCACATATCTTATAGTTCTTTTTGAAAAAAAAGTTATGAGCTAATAAACTAAATGTTGGAAAATAAATTAAAGCTTTTAAAAATCTATTTTGTCAAGCGATTTATAATTTTATGCTCAAAACCATTTGTATCGATTCACACAATAGTATTAAGTTTATGAACAACTTTGAGTCTCAATAGTTCACAGAAGTATCAACTAGTCTCTTTTAAGCACCAATTAGCTTAGTACCAATTGTTACACTATGCACTTTCATGCAAGTATTGGCATGTCATCTAGGTTTTAAGAAGATAAGATTGATTAAGTTATTTGGTACTGTTGATTGTGGGTGAATCAACTGGGATAGATGGGCTTGAGTTTTGTCTCTTACTCTTTAATACTCGTAAAATGCTCTCAGTAGACATGGCCATGGGGGCCTTCTGATACTCAAGTTAGTAAGGAGGACTAGAAATAAATAAAATGCGAGCACTCTAGACCTAAGGGGTGATGCTTGCTCAAGGTATGCGTAGTATGTATCGAGTACAAAAAAGGGAGAAAAGAGGAAGGGGAAGAGGAGAGAATTCTCAGAGAGTTAAGGGAATGAGTGTTGTTCCTCCTCTTACTTCATGGTGTTTGGCATCTTTTATGTGAGTTACCTAGATATGTGGCGATTTGGGATTCATTCATACTAGCCGCCGATAAAGAGTGCACTCTACAATAGAGATTGAGCTGTGTTGCGAGTAGCCATCCTGTGGTCAACTAAACTATTAAATCTACAACCTAAAGGTTGACAATTGTAGGGGTTGCCAAGTGTGCTAGCTATACTTTGAATGTCAGATGTTCATTAATGAGTTGTAATGGGGAGTAGGCAGTAAAGACAAAGGTCGAGTTGGGATGCTAAGGAAAGGGTTGGTTGACACTTGATTGAGGTTGAGTTTAGGCCTTGAGTTTATGCTAGGTAGTCAACATGTATTAGCTTGACAATCGAAGCGGTCTTGCTTAAGTGGGACATCATATGGCTTGCTAAGCGGGTCGCGGTATAGGGATGGGCCAACTAACAGCTCACCCCTTTTGCAAGGGTAACTAGATAGTTGCAAGTAGGTCGTGTTGTAAGGGAGGAGTTCGCTGTTTACCTACATACACTTTAATTTTCTTGGTAAGCCTTAGTCCGGACGAGAATTAGGTGTCAATGGGTACTTTAATCTAAATAGACCTAATGTCATTACAACTGACTCTAAACTATTAACTTACCTTTTAAATTTTGTTGATAGTTAGCAAATTATTTTTAGAACTAACCATGTCTAGAAGAATATTGTTGACAACAAATTTTAGCAAAAACCTCTTAGTTTTAGAAACTCGTCACTTAGGGCTACACTCCATTAATAAATGAGAATTACACTATATTGCATACCCCAAAACTAATCATACTCACACATAATATGAGCAAAGAAACAAGTAAATAATATGAACATGAAATTGATAATACTAATGAAAATAAGGAGTAACAACCTAAGCAATTCTATCACAAAAAAGTAATATGTGATGAGTACTAACATCCATTCAACAAAGTTAAAATTACGACTTATACTTACTTCAAAAGTATCTTAATATGGCTAATTCATACACATAACAAAACCAAAGAGAGGTATTTATGGGCATCTTTAATCCTACAAAATTTGCATAATTTTGGTGGGACAAATTACTTTATTCAACTAAAGTCGATTAAGTGAAATATACAGGGCATCACTTTGGTTGGGCAAAGACGTCTACTTTTTTCAATAGAAGTTAGTTAGTAGCTTTAAGATCTTTAAGGTTCACTTTGCTAGATCGATGTTGGAGCCTATGTCAATCAGTAGGGTCTTCTACTTCCAATGGGTGAATTTGATTGAATAGAGACACACTTCTTTTGATTGAAGTTGAAGCCTTCAACACAACTTCACTTTTAACTTATTTTGATTGAAGAAATTTGAACTTCATTTAACTAAAGTTAGTCCTTTTTATAGTTAAACGATGGGAAAAAAATTTGATATGTTTATGGTTAATTTAGATGTTAGCAATTAGTCCATATATTAATCCTTCAATTAACTTTTAAGATATGGAATATTTATAATTTTTATACCATATGGGATGAAATATACACACATCACATAACTATAATCTCCTTGTCCCCTCCCTTCCCATATCCCGACGAACCCTTAAGTAAGAATTGTCAAAACTAATTATCCTCTAAGAATATCTTTTATAAAATCAAATAGTCTTAAAACACCATAAGAGCTCATAGTAAGAGACTTAACTACTTATTATATTGGGCCTAAGGAAGCCATTTTAGCTTAGATATCCCTAAGTTTCACCTCAATTCCTTTACAATATAATAGATTAGATATTAAAAAAAGTTGATTAATGGGAAAAATGGATTTTTAATTTAAATATGTAAATATATTATATTATTGATATACGTCAGAGATACTAATTCATTCAATAAATGTAACTTATATAGGTCCTTGTATTGGTGAGAGTTTCTTGCATATACTTGATTGTAAATTATTGAGGATTACATTTATTGGTGAAGATCTGATTTGTGGTTACAATGATGAACAAAAAATGAAATCTTTGAATAAGTTTATCTTTGGGTTATCTTTATATAAATATTAGGCAATGGTACAATGGTAATAAGTTTTGTTGATGGTTGTAGTTAGATCCATGCAAAAGCTGGTTTCGAACTATGAATCAGCTCGAACGGGTCACAAATTGAAGGGCCTAGGCGGTTCACTCCACTCGAATCGGCGGCCCTCAAATCATCAAAACCCAAAAATAAGAAAAAAAAAAAATCAATCGGTTTCGGAACCCAACACCCCCATTAAAGTTTTTTTTTTTTAAATTAGCCTCCTTACCCTCTCCCCCGACCCCGCACCCCCACCCCCAACACAACTTTTAACTCTTCATCCTTTACCCCTTACCTAGACTCTCTTTATTCTCCTTACTCCCTCTACTTTCAAAAAAATAGTGTACATGTCTGAATTTATTTGTCTTGTTCCCTTTGCTTTCTCTTTTGGTGTGCCAAAAAAAAAAAAAAATGGTGTACAATTCAAATGTTGTCTATCTTTCAGTGCATGCATTTTGGAGCTACATTTGAAGAATTCAAAAATTGCAGTGGCCAGAATGATTCAAAAATCGAATTTTTGAAATTTAAACAACGTATTGAAACCTTCCTCATTCTTTATAAATTAAAGGGTATAATTGTACAGTAGTTATTACTCCATAAATTCATTGAAATGCTCTATCTTTTACCATTCTGCTTTCGAATTTTTCAATTATGAAACATTATGATAGAAATATTTATTTCATTTACCACTAATATTTGAACATAATTCTTCATTCTACTTCACTAAACAATTTGCATTTGTAAATAATATTTGTATACACTTACCTTTGACATAATTTCCGTTTTGTGTTGTTTTATATATTATTCCTATCTTTTATTCATAAACCTTTTGTTGTAGTATATAAGGGAAAAAATTTTATATTCATGGAAAGATTCTTGCGTCGTACTTTTTTCGAAAGGAAGCATGAATCTTCATCCAGTGGGAAAGGTAAGGGTAAGGGTAAGGGTAAGGGAAAGGGAAAGGGAAAGGGAAAGAACATTAGAATTGATAAGTAGTCTGAGCCACAACAATTCGATGATGTTTAGGCATACCTAAATTACAAGTACGATCTGAATGTGCAAAGGGCACACAATGTGGTTGAGAATGTTGAAGAATGAGTTACGCTACCTCCTAGCTTCAATCTAAAACCTCTTCACATGAATAATCATAGCATGCCACCTCTTGACTTTGACGTTGAAACTCAATGCATGAGTTATTAAGGTACACCACTTTCTGAGTTCGAACCTCTACGTATAAGTGTCTCTAAACATCTTATTACATTCAAACTTCCTCACATGAGTGTTCTTGTGTAACCAGCTGGATTTGAACCTCCATAGATGAGTTATCCTGTAAGCATGTTCGAGGATGAGGAGGATGGGACAGAAATTATTTTGGAAATAGATGAATAACATACGGGATAGCATAGGCCTGGTAGTTTAAGACCTTCAAACTCATGTAAGCCCCTTAACATCAAATTTAATGCCTTTCGAAGTAAGGGTTGAAGATACATTAACACCAATCACAACTAGGTTTTAGTACCTAGGTTTTTAACCATATATATATATATAAATTTTGTATTTCATGAAACAGGTTGCTAGTTCCAATAATCCAATAGTAGTACACAAATTCTCAAGTCTAACAGTGAGGTGGCTCCTACAATCCATACTCACACCCTATAACGGAAGTCTTTAGACTTGACCCTTAGCTAGATGGTTGGCGTCTTCAGCGTCTAGTAAGATCGTATGCTAAGGTAATATGATGCTGTATAAATGCACCGTACTAGAACACTTTAATTTGATATATAGAAACAATTCTCACAAGACCTCTTTTTATCTCTACGTAAGGTGACAGCCGAAATAAGTAATATAATGCATGGTCGATATATGATCCTTTTTATTTAACATAAGTTGGATATAATTAAGTTAAATTATTGAGTGATAAACCAATATCAGCAAATTATTCCAATCGTGCAACAATTGATCATACAACAAAATCTTCAATTATCGTATTTAATAATATTTTGCACAGTAATCAACCAAAATCAAGTACATGCATAACACGAATCTCCATGTATCTAGTTATTAATATTTAATTTAGGTACACTAACTACAAATACAAAATAAGTATAGATTCATCGAGAATATTCACTTGGTCATTGAGTTTATCAATGGTCATAATAGTCCACTTGGTAAGTTGGTATCCGTATCGGGATTACCTAATATTTAAGAAATAAGAAAATAATAAGTGTTTGAGTTAAATAACTAAACTATTTATATATTTAGTACTAACTACTTAAATTAAATATATATTCCTATGAAATGCTCAGTTCAAGTATTTTCGTTAATTGTGCATAACTTTTTCAATTTAATTACTATTTTTATGAATTTACAGTTCATTTTTATCATTTTGGAATATACTTCCTCGTAGCGAGGTCCGTTTTGGACGTTGTAACTTGCATTTTTCATTATGGTGTAAAAATATTATGAATTTTATTATTTTAACTTAAATAATTATAAATTATTATTTTAAGCTTTTCTTTACATATTTATGATTTACTAAATATCTAAACTTTATATTTTGTAATTTTCTTATTTTCTTAGTCAATTTTATCACAATTTACTTATTTGGCTAATTTTAAGGCTTAAGACTTATTTAATTCAATTTTTTACTATCTTAATAATTTTTTAATTAATTAATTATTTTATTATTATTTTTAATTACAAATTTAATTAAATGCTAACGTTGCAGTATAAGAAAATGCCATGTGTCATTTTCGAAAGTTTGCATATTTTCAATCTTTTTCCTATTTTTTTTATTTTTACATAATATGTATATAATTATATTTATTATTGTATTTTATTAAATTTTGCAATTTAATTATTTTCCTTTTCTTTTAAACTCACAGCACATATACTTGTATATACACTACCTTATTTTATTTATTAATTTAATACTATAATATATTATACATGTACCATTTTAATATACCCGTATATATATACTATACTATACTATTAATATATCTATAAATATACTTATGTACTTAAATAATATAATCCTAAATATATTACATATGCTATACATACATATATATATGATACCTATATATATATTTNAATCAAATATAACATGTATGTACACATGAATATACTTAAGTATTTATACATATATAAACATATATACATAAGGAAATACTAATTTTACATATAAATTTATTATATAACTCTATAATACATAAAAATTCTACAAAATATATGCATATAAAAGAATACATATAGTTTAGCAAAATAAATACACTATAAACCTACTTAACTACTTCCTTTGATGTCTTGATGTATGGTTGTTCTAAGTGCTTTATTTTCTTTCTTTTATGTTTGTTGATAATCAAGAAGAAAATTAAGAAAGAGAAATGAATAGAAGAAAAAAAATTTAGAGAATTTTTGGTGAGCTATACTTGTGTTCTGTGAGTTTGTTTTGAAAAGAACAAAGGACAATTCAAGGAGCAAAACAAAGCATGTGATGTTCAAGAAAAAAGAAACAAAAGCAATGTAATGAAAACAAAAGAATATAATCAGCATTAAATTGATGCAACTTAAACTTAGTTAATATCATGTCTTAATTCTCTTAATTAAACACATGGGAAAAATAAAGTACATACACCTAGCAGTCAAGTAGCATCTAGAAGGTTTCATGTGGAGGAAGAGAAAAAAAAAATAGGGGAAAGAAAAGAGAAAGGAAAAAGAAAGAGAAAAGATGAAAAAAGAAAAATAAAAATAGAAAATATTAGACTTTTCTAAATATATAAAAATTATAAATTTAGTAACTATGAAATAACATTGAAATTTTATAAAATTTATTAATTAAATTGTTACTTATTACGATTATAATATTTAGGAGTTATCTCATCGTGTTCATTAACAATTTTACGCGATTACGTATATGATCAATAATTATAGTCATTTAGGGTTTTATTACAGTTAGGGTATAATTATTCATTTTTATAATTTTAAAATTATAATTTTAAGATTTTTGTTAAGTTCGAGTCTCATCTAGGATACTTACCTGTATATAAGGTTTAGGGTTTTTTGTACGTGAATTCTAGGGTTTTTATTAATTATAATATATTCAAATCTGTAATTTAATAAAAAATTTTACCTTGCTTAGCCTTAACAACTCATGAACTTATTTATAATACTAGAGTTCAATTCTACTCTCAAATAGTTAAATTCGTTAGGTTTATAAAGGGCATTCTGTAATTACTACAGTGTGAGTTACTCTTGGAAAACGAGAGAGGGATATAATATTTTTAACAGATACTTGAGGTTGAAGTATCCTGGGGAGGTGAGAATAGATAATACATAGCAACAAATCGTACGAGGCAGTGGTTTTCTAATCAACTATTGATGAGGTATGACCAAGAGAGGCACAAGTACAACCTGGTGCAATATCTAGCGAACATGTATTTGTCATTCAACATAGGTGCATTAAAGCGGCATAGTTGATCCAAGCGGGAGACGTTCAACCCTAGCTTGTAATAGTTTAACCGTAGCACGTTAACTCGAGCCACGTTGAAGCTCTATCACAGAGGTAAGAGGAGCTCGTTGATAAGTTTGATTCACTCGATATGCATGCATCCATATATGTAGACATACGAACAGATCCTTTTCGTAATAATTCTTATATAGGTGTAACTATTAATTAGATAGAAGATAATTAGTAGCTTAATAGACGACTATTAGCTTTAAGGGTATGTAATGAGCGCCACACGGTGTAAAATATCTATAAAATTATTAAAGAAATCCTAAATGAGTATAGTCTAGTGCGAAAATTTTTTCTATTGGTTTTGATAATGCAAGTACTAATAGTCTCAATATTTGAATTGAAAAATTATTGTCAACCAACATTAGGGAAAGTAGGGTAGAGAGGGGAGGGGAGGGGAGGCTTTTTCATGTATTTTGTATATGTCATATTCTTAACTTGTGCATCAAGGATGACATTGCAGTTTTACATGACAGTATACCTTCAATCAAGAACATCATTAAGACAATAACAGAGAGCCCATCCTTTTACAAGAAGTGGAGGAACTTTTGCATGAAGCACAGGAAAAGGCTCCAAAAATTTAAAATAGATATGCAACACCACTAGAACACCACTTACGAGTTGTTGCATAGCATAGTTTCATACAGTGAATTGCTGTGTGACTTCGCAATATACAACATGCGGGAAATTGATATTATCCCTAGTAACAATGATATATGTATCTAGTTGTTTCAAGTTTTTCATGATGCTATTAAGACTTTCTCATGAGTTTACATGCCTAGTGTATACTTGTTTGTTATGTTAGCTATTAGTATACTTAGCGTACTTCTTCAGACTTGTGAGGACCTAAATCTGCATACATGCGTATATGACATGGTGTTGAAGTAGTTATCTTATCATAAAGACATTCCTCATATTTATCTTGTAGCAACTATTCTAGATTCTCGTTGTAAAGCGGAATTATTACTAATGTATTTAAAAACTTATTACGGTTACATTAAAGATCTAATGAATTCCCAAAACGTGCACAACTTAGAAGCATAGCAGGAAGTATCGGCAACGACAACTGACATAGAGGAGATACCCAACCACTATCAAAGTCAGTACAATGGCTAGTCATTAGTCTCCTTTTTGCCACCTACCAAGGAGCGACATTATTCATTTATGGGTGAACAGTTACTGGGACAAAAATTGAAGAGGCAACAGTTTGGTAGTTTAATATCTGAGATGCAGTATTACACTAATACGAATTTCAAGTTTTTCGAAAATATCTCCATTAAGGACTTTGATATTTTAGAGTGATAACAAAGGCATACAAGGGATTACTTACTCCTATCTCACATCACTCATAAAGTACTCATTGCTCCAACTTCAACGGTCACTATTGAGCAAATGTTTAGTACAATAAGCCTCATCCCCGATGAATGGTGAGCTTCTCTATCTGTTGTCAACATCGAGGCAAACATCAAGTGAAGAAAATGAATACTTTAGTAATTGGAATCGATCTGATGAATGCTTTAACGGTTGTTGTTGAGTAAACGTTTAGTACAATAAGCTTTATCCTTGACAAACGGTGAGCTTCTCTATTTGTTATCAATGTTGAAGCAAGTGCTTGCATAGAAGACTAGTACAAGGTGGTTTGTAGACAGCAAGAAACATGCGGGACATTAAGCAAAGAGGATGAATACTTTAGCAACCGAAATTAATCTGATGGAAGTCTAAGCTCAGCTGCAAGTTCTACTCTTAGTTACGAACATGAACAGCTATCTTAAGAGAAGACATAGTAAGTTTTCTTTTTATCCTTTTCGAGAAGGTTTTATCACATAGAAAAATCCATTTTCCTAATTATTAAAAAAAACTAAATGGCATGATCTTCTCAAAAGCAGTGATATAGTATTAGGATTCTTTAAATTATGACTGAGTGAAATTATTATTTTTCAAAAAAATTAAATTGGACATTCACGTATACTTTGATTCTTTTCGCAAAACATAAAATTGACTAATAGATTAAAGGTTTTTTAAAAATCTAAACCGAACTACAGTGATTTGATTTTGATTAGCAGATACGTAGGTATCTTCTGGACGACCATAAAATACACTACAAAATATTTTCCTTCTGATCACTTTACTTTACTCAATTATATTAGTTCTTTATATTGTAAGAGACTTTTCTATATTTTAAAATTTGTCCGTTTGGAATGTATGCTTTGGTGAAGGAGGAAAGGAAAAAAAAAAAGGGGGATTTAAGGCTCGATAACAAAAAAGGGAAAAAAAAAAGGAAAAAATAAAAAACAAGAAATAGAAGGAAAAAAAGAAAAAAAAAAGGTTTAAAGGCTGTGAACCGGCCTGTGAACTATTAGGCCGGCTGAACCGACTTGGAACCACCAGCATATGGGCTGGTTACGGTTCACTATAAAACTAGCCCTTGAACTAGCAGTTCAGAGCTAGTTTTACCCTTTGTGTGAGTCTAATTGTAGTTAGAGCCAAGCATCATGACCAATAAGACCTTAAAACTTACCTTGACACATATGATAGAGTAGATTGCAAGACGAGTATTTCTAGCATTGATCAAGTGATGATTATAAGTGAAAATTATGATTCAATACAATTGTTCTAATCTCATTGTTTTTATAACATACTAATTAATTGCGCTCTTTGCTCTTAAATGTTATTGGTATTACATATTAAGAGGGAACACAGTTCTTAAAGATAATTTTAAATAGGAAGAGAAATGCAATGAATATTTTCGATGTTTTAAGAGAATCAATGTATGTGTTTCATTTTCATACTTATCGCATTTGTTAACATATTCATAAACATAACAAAAGAATAAGGAAGAAGGGTTATGCTTATAATTCTATAAAAAGATATTTTGATTCTAATAATCAATTTAACACCCCCTTTTAATTGTTCACTAAGACCAACAATACCAAATATTCCTCCCAGAGTTCTAGTTTGATCATTTATGAAAGAAAGTTGTCCAAGTTGAGTTTTAACGAAGTTTTGAGGATATAATTTGATTTACAACAATCTTGTAGGCTTAGAAATAAAAGGTAATCTTAAGAAAATATACTTTAGTTTGTTAAGATTTTAACAGCTTATTATATTTAAGTTTTAGTATCAAATTTCTCATTAGTTACCTTAAATGAGTGAGTAGACTTTAAAATTTATTTATTGTTGCATGTTGCATGTTGTCAGTAAGTGTAAGTTAAAGAGTCAAATGGACCTAAAACTATTAAAACCTTAAATTTGTTACCTTTATGGGTTTCACTTATGTTAAGAGAATAAGCATCAAAAGTGGTGGTTATAGATTAGAAACTGTAACAGCTTACAGGGACAGTGGCCTATGATGTGATGCTTAATTAAAGCATAAATCAACATGTATGAGTTGGTGAATTGTGGAATGTTTAGTCACTATAATGCAAGTTGATCTTTTTAGAAGAAGTAGCAATTAAGTTGCAATAGTGGAATAAGATACTATTGCGAATGGCTGCTGTAGAATAGTTGCATCAATGGTTGATAACGTTAATGGTCTTGGGATGGGATGACTTTAGGATATGGTTTATATATGTATGTTTATATATATTTGTTGTAAAGTTTAAGCTTTTCCAAGTCTTGGCATGTTAAGATTGTGATATTTGCTACTATTATGCATTTAGTTCTAAATTCATATGTGATTTTAGTCTTATAGTGGCTTTTTAATGAGCATTGTCATACATTTGGGGCTTTGAGTTTTAAGTATTAGTGCTATTGATATATGGATTTGTCGATAGAGATTCTTGAGTTTGGACTTGAATTGTAAGCTTGTATGTAAAATAAAACACAAGAAAAGTAAACAAAAGAGTAGAATAAGAGAGGAAGGAGGGAGGAAGAGAACAAGAGGAGGCAAGAGGGTGGAAGGATTCCAGCTATAGCTACCCTTTTAAGTTACTTTCAATCCCATCTTTCAATATAGGGTAAGTTATGGTATATGGTAATCAATAATAGGATATTTCTACCTAGTTTAGCTTTAGTTTATAGGATCCCAAAAAGTTTAAAAAGGAAATATAACATAAAAATCTTATATCATTTTTTTTTCTTCTATTTTGGAGCAATGTTATCTGGAAGTGAAACGGAAAACCTAATGTTTATTTTTATTCATCTAGTAAATAAAAAAAAAAAGAAAAAAAATTTAACCTTTAAATCCGGCGGATTTATTTGTTTTATTTATCACTTTCGTTTATTTTTATAAGCTCGTTTTACGCTTTCTACTTATGAACTCACACGAACACGTGTATGAACTGATTGATATTATGATATACAATTTTTATTTAAACATAGCTGTATATGAATCATCGGTAAGGTCGGGAAATGAATAGACGCACCCCATTGTCTATACGGTCGTCCTTGACTTTGTTTGAACTGGCTTTTATTGCAGCTCCTCCATTCAGCGAATATTTCGAAACAAATGTCGGGTCATGTATCCTTTACTCGATGAAAACGAAAAACACTGAACCGTGTACCTAGAAAAAGGACTTGTTAAATAATAAATGTTAATACCGTGAGTAAGTAACAATAAAATATTTTTAAATTTTATATTAAAATTTTATTGATATTTATAAAATAATTCGTGCATATACAAAACCACAACCAGAGAAGTTGGAGAAGTGAACCGACTGTGCAATCCTTCATTATGCACAAAGCCAAAAAGGCAGAAACTGCATGTGCATGCAAGACAAATGGAAACTCTAGGGCAATGCTTCTCAGCTGGCATATAGAGAGCAATACCCTTTTACTTTTTTATTTGCAGTTTGTATATAGATATAGAGAGAGAGAGAGAGAGAGAGAGAGAGAGGGTAGCATACCCTAACAAATACTTAAATTTAGTAAATGGCTGCCGCTTGCCCGGATCTCTCGCGTCTTTGTTCACATTTGGGACAAATTTTCCTCCTCGCAGAGCTAAAAGTCACGCCCCCCTAACCCCCATCCTTCCTTTATTTTACTCTCACTTTTGCATTATATTATATATATCTTATTTTGAATTCGTTCTTCTTCCCCTTCTCTTTTCTCTTACTATTTTATTTTACCCTCCCCTTTAAACTATGCTTCCTTTTTCCGTCACTTTTTTCTAAATGTCGCTCTGGTTTCACGCCGGTTCGAAGCTGAATCACCCCCCTTAAGTTCCTCCACTGTGTTTCCCAAGTCACTTACATATACTCTCTCTCTCTCTCTCTCTCTCTCTCTAGGGTACATCAACATGCAGTTTGATTTACTTTGAAGCTTCTTCTTCTTCACTTCACAGTCTGGACATTCTTCATCAGTTGGTATATACGTGTATTTCATACATATTAATTAAACTGCATGTTGACTTTTTTCTAAGCAAAAAGCTTTACAATTCTCACAAGCTTCCTTCATAACAAAAATGGTTTGAAAATATCATATATTCTTGGGTTGTCTTGTGTAGCTCTTATGTAACAAGGCTTGCCTTCATCTTTTGCAGATGGAACTGTCGCTATAAACTATAGCTATACTGAGGTATAGTATGTTTGCTTGCTTATACATAGTACCAGTACCATGCTGATTTTTGTTTGCTAGTTAGTATGATGTACTGAAAATCTTTTGCTTGCTTATTATTTGTTCTAGGGTTCAATAATAGAGATTAGATAAGACCACTGAAACATAATGGCTCCTGCAAACAACTGGCTGTCATTTTCTCTATCCCCGGTGGAAATGTTAACTTCCTCTCAGCCTCAGCTCACTACTTATGATGCTTCTCATCAATACCTGATCGACAACTTCTACACACAGGGTAATACAACAATAAACACGTTCTTCTTTATGACATGGTATCGGATTTCAATTTTTCCTATGATCTGCAGCCTGTTTTGCAGGAGTGCATAAATTTTTTATGTTGGGTATTTTACTTTTTCGTTGATCATACCTTTTTCGTGCATAAACCTATGTGATCTTTGGTGATATGGAGATTATCGAGACCTTTTTTCTGAATCTAGGTTGGGGAAATAACAAAACCCAAGTCCTCTTCAATGCCGAAGAACAAGATCATGCTCGGTACGAATACAAGGACTTCTCTATACTTGGTCCCGATATCCCTAACACGACAAGGAAACTCGAGGATTTTCTCGGCGAGTCTTCTTCATCAATGGTCACTGAAACGCACGACCCCTCACTCAACAACTACCAGCAGCATCAAGATCTCAAGGCTATAGCTGGTTTTCAGTCCTCGTTTTCTGCCAACTCGGGATCGGAAGTTGATGACTCATCGCCACATCAGCTAACTGGGTTCGGTGGTGGATTTTCCATTGAAACGGCAGTGGGGAACGATTTGGGTCGAGGCCAAACTAATTGTGGGACTAATAATGGCAATGGTGGTGGTGATGGTGGCTTGTCGCTAGGCGTTGTTAATGAAAAGGCCACTGTGGATACATCTGATAGTTCCAAGAAGATCGTCGATACTTTTGGTCAAAGGACTTCAATTTATAGAGGAGTTACTAGGTATAAATTATTACTTTAATTACACCATTTTATGCTGTGGAAGATGATGTTTTTAATATCGTTTTAATGGGGTAAGAAAAAAACACTTGGGTTTTTCAACTACTTATTTGTTTTATTAAGTTTAGCATTTTGATGATGGACTCGGATTTTATGTAGCATTCTTTCTAGGGACATTTGATAATGGTGATTTCATAAAAGTAAACTTGGTATTTCGGAACTTCATCTAATTATAAACTAATTACGGTGCACTATGAAGTGGTCTGATCTGCACAAGTTTTTTCAGATGTTGAGTTAACGTTATGGTAAATAATAATGTGTAAATGAATACGGTGTTTGGTGCAGACACCGGTGGACAGGAAGATATGAAGCGCATCTATGGGATAACAGCTGCAGGAGGGAAGGCCAGGCTAGAAAAGGACGTCAAGGTAACTTCTTTTCCCTTTTTTTTTTTTTTGGGTGTAAGGAAAAAAAAAGATCATATTTTCATTCATTCCGGTCTTCTGAGACCCGAATTTTGAGTGAAATCTGAACGATGGATGATATTTTGATATATTTTATTATAGAAGGGTAGCTTTCAAAAGTTACTATGTGCTAAAATTTGATCATTTATATCCGAGCCATCCGCGGGATAGGTATCTATATGATCTGGGCTAAAGTTGATTTAGCTTTAACTTTGGGGGAAGCGGGACAAAAAGAAAAGCTGATTTTCATTACTTTCTATCATGGAGTCTTGGATTTTAGATTGATTTGACTCTGGTGCAGAGGAAAACGTACCATAACAGGACGTTCAAAATCAATCCTTTCTTTCTTTCAAATCACTGTTTGATCATATTCAGATATGCCGCCATTTTGTTTCATATGTGGGTAAATATTGCTTTGCCCTTCGCATTTAATGGGGACATGACCCATTTGTCCATAGGCCACGCCTCAGAGAAAGGCCGGACGTAACAGACGTGGACGACTCTGACAATTTCTTAGCTAAAGTCATTCCTTTTGCTTTTGCTTTCTTTTTTGTCTTTCAAATCCATCAGACCTGTCTAGGTTTGACTAGAGCACTTCTTTTTTTTTTAAATTAGATAAATTAATGTGGACTTGGTTATACATGCGGAAACTTGATTCTTGAGTTGATTATGAGATGCTAATATGTTGATGCGTTATTCAAATAGTGCAGTGCACTTTAATAAAGAAAGGTGGTTGTGTGTCTATTGGATGATCTTGACAAGACCCCGAAAGCACATCGCTCTATCTACATGTTGATAGGATCATCTGTGTTGTATGATATGAACAAACTTGACACCAATATATCGTTTCGGCCGCCTAGAGGCCTAGGCACATGATGGATTTTGAGAAATTAGGGTTTTATTTTGTCATGGTGACTTCTCTTCATTGATGCCACCTTTATGATTTGTAGTTAGTTTTTCCTGAGGCTATGGATTAAGATATCATGCTTCTTCCATTAAAAAAAAAAAAACACAAACAAACTCAATGGACGTCCATTGCGGCTGCTTGGCCTTGTGTCTGCTCACTAACTCTATTTTTGTTGGATTGCGATTATCTTTATAAGTGGAAATAAATATTGAAGCAGAAACTTTTGACATTTTTGCTGATGAATGGAATCTTTGTCCTTTATTGCATAAAACGTGGGATGTGATGCACGGGTGGCTCTCAATGGGACATGTTTTGCAGTATACTTAGGTAAGAAAATCCTAGCCACTTCCCACTTTGTCATCGTTTTCTTCCTTATTTTGTGGACTCAAGCTTTCTTATGTTCCCAGTGTGTTGTGCTGAAAGAATGTGGTTCACATGGAAACAGTTGATGATTTGTTGGTTTTGTAATTATTAAGGTGGATATGACAACGAAGATAAAGCAGCGAGAGCTTATGATTTGGCTGCTCTCAAATATTGGGGTCCCACTGCTACTACCAACTTCCCTGTAATTCATACATACACATTATTATTGTTATTATTATCTTTTTTTTTTTATCCACTTTATTTCTGCATGATTCATATCATAATGACTTGCTCATGTGTTTGAATTTTGCATCGTGTTTTTCGATTTAATAGATTTCGCATTACGCCAAAGAATTGGAGGAGATGAAGCATGTGACAAAGCAAGAATTTATAGCTTCATTAAGAAGGTATTTTCATTCTTTAGTATGTGTGCAATGTTTTCGGGGTGCACTCTATGGCATGACTGATTCAAGCAGCTGTGATTGAAATTTTCTTCTGCACTTTTTTTCAGGAAGAGTAGCGGTTTTTCTAGGGGAGCTTCTGTCTACCGTGGAGTGACAAGGTGTGGGCTTTGCTTCAACTCTATCTGCAATGTCTTTCCAATGTGATGCCATTTTGGTTAACTAAATGCCAAAATTCATCTTGCAGGCACCATCAACAAGGTCGCTGGCAAGCCAGGATAGGCCGAGTTGCCGGGAACAAAGACCTGTATCTTGGCACATTCGGTAAGTACTATTACTTTTCCTTTTTTCAACTTAAATAATGGCAGTTTTCTATAACTATGGCTTTCAGGTTTTTACTAAATTGATCCTTGTTACATTTTCTTTTCCATATGGTTCATATGAGAAGCTGATTAAATCCTTAAATATTGTAATTAAGATGACGCTACTTTGAGATGGTACGTTGATTGAAACAAATAGCTGATCTTGGAAAGACTTCTTCGGAGAAACCTGTTAATTTTCTGTGATATTTGTGGTTAAGTCCTTGTTGCTTTTTTATTATCGGAGAGGAGTAATTTTATGTCCTACCATGTGATGTTTCAGCTACTGAAGAGGAAGCAGCGGAGGCCTATGATATTGCTGCAATAAAATTCCGAGGCTTGAATGCAGTGACCAACTTCGAGATGAGCCGCTACGACGTGGAAGCCATAATGAAGAGTGCTCTTCCCATTGGTGGGGCTGCAAAACGCTCCAAGCTCACGCTAGAAGCCGACCAGAAACCATGCCTGACCTACGATCAGCATCCCCAGTGCAGTACAGGAAGCAACAGCATCAGTTTTGCGGGTGTGGATCCAGGCTCCACAGTTCCATGCGGAATCCCATATGATCCATCCGCTGCTCTATATCAATACAGCAACCTTTACCAATTGCCCTCGACGGTCGGCATCCCAGCGCTCGCGATGCTACAGCCAGCAGAGTCTTTCCTGTGGCCTAATCATCAATCATATTAGGGTGTCGGTCTACTGTAACAGCTTTAATCGACATTACTGATAGGTGCAATCAGCTAACAAATAGAAATAGTTCCTTTTACATTTGGAGTAGATTCTGACCACAGTATTAACCTAATCCCTATCTCCTTGTCTTAGTAGTAGTAACATGTGCGAGGGCGGGAGAAATTTTGTTTTTATGGGGTGGTTACGTTTTCATGTAAAAGCAAAAAGGGATCATGCAAGTTAACTATTCTATTATAATTGGGGAGTCAGGTGGAACATACTTTCAGTTATGGTATTTGCTATGCTTTTTCATGATTCACTCCTGTAAATAAATGGGAATTCGAGTTAATTAAGGAAATTGTTTTAGTTCTTCCTTTAAATTCGTACTTTGACATCACATAATTCATAGTTCAAAATTTACCTTTACTCAAAACTGGTTAAGTCTTGATGATAGCAATTTTTATGTAACTGCATTTCACCACATTTATAGTATGCTTTGTTGGCGAGTGGTCATAGTTTTCCATTTATACCTCCTAATACGCATTCTATAGCCATTATTTGAAGAGGATTAAGGTTCCCTTAAGAATATAGTTCCTTTTTAAAGTCTCAACTCTCATGTACGTTTACTTCATTGAAGTGAATGAGTTAATAGAGATTGCATATGATTGTCCCATATCAACTCAATTCTTATATTTATTTCTTTTTAGTGTATATGTGGAAACTCTCCGTAGTTATAATATATACATATATATGTATGTATATATGTATATTTTCCTTCTCCTCCTTTGCCCTTTACAAAATAACTTACGTAGGTGCCGTCCTTTGTCCTTAGTCTTTCCTTTGTATCGTGAACCACTTTTATCATGACTAAAATCTTTGTTGACCTAAGATCATTTCTAATTTCTTTTGCCCTTAAATAATCTTAATTATTTTTAGTTTTGAACTATCTGATTTAAATATAATTACTAGATTTTTCATTTCAGGCATCCCTGGCTCTTCAATAAACAATTTTCATTTTCATTTTTATTCTATTCACGCTTAAGACTAATTTGTTACTAGCTTCATTCATCATTTCTCCAAGAATGGTTTTCTATTTATGTTTGTGGCAATTTCTTATAGTAATTGTCATATATCTCAACTCGCTCAAAAGGAATATGGGTAGAAGGGAGAGTTCTAGTTACCTCAATCCATGGCCATGGGTCTAGTCAAACTTAAAATCTTTGAGTCACTTGAAAACTCGACTGGACGGACCAGGGCTTTTGTGTGACGGTGGGTAATGCAGATATTTTAGTAGCGTTGTCTACTTGGGGCGAGAACGAGAACATGATTATTCCAACAGAAGTGGGAGAAGTAACGGAATTGAGTAAATGTTTCCAATTGTAACCGTTGTCTCTCTGGATCTTTTACATATGCCCTCTCTCTGCACTTGCAAATCAGATATTGATCTATGCAGGCTTTGGTGTTTACCCTCCTTTTTTCTTTAATGATGTACAGGAAATCAGTTGTCAATTTAATGCATTGATAATCATGTGGTGCAGAGATCTATCAAGTATCTGTATAAAATCAAATGGAAAGTGGTAAAGTTGATACTCACTTTTTCCAACTATTGTACAATCTTCCATATGCAATTTTGGTAGTTTCTTTACTGCACTGCAACGACCAATATAGGAGATCTTAGTGAAACATAGAATGACTGAATACTTATATTTAATTTTTTGGAATGAGAATATATAAACAGAAACATTCATTCTTTAACGAATATTATTTCACATATTTAAAATTTTATCAAATCATTTAACTCGATGTCTCTGTTATTACATCTTTCAAAACACCATCGGGATTACTTCTTAATTTAATCAAAAATGGAAAATTTTATTAAACATTTTATTAGGAACTTATCCAATTCTATGAAATGGAAGAGAAGACATGCAATGAAAATAGCCATGGGTTTTCTTTTTAATTAATGAAAATAACGGCCTATACATTTAAATTATATGATGTGACTCTTTCCACTTCTACTTGTGCATTAATATTAGTGGAACGTTTACTTCTCCCATTTTTTCTCATATTTTGTTCTTTTCTTAAAAAAGAAAAAAAAAAAAAACTCTTTGTTGGTTTATTCTTATAGAGGAATCTAAGAAGTCTCCCGAGGGCTTTACCTCTATTGTGGTAGCATGCACGGTTATTCTTTCATCGAGCTTCTGTATCTCAACCACGATTGCATTGAATCGGGACACATAATTCCAAAGTAGCATGTTACTTCTTTGCTGGATCAAGTAGAGTGACGAGTCTTTAGGGGCTACTTTGCTTGCCTGGAAATGCTGTTGGAAATGCCTGGCAAGCACATCAAAGGAGGAGATGATCAAGTGTTCAGGTAGGTGGTTGAACCATGGCTTGGCTACCTTGTGTAAGGTTTGGGGAAGGCTTTGCACATGATGACGTTGTTGAGTCAGTGCAGATTCATCATTGTTTTGAAGTGGGTGAAGGTGATCATTAGGGTCAATTGTACCGTCAAATGTGTCTAGTTGGAGGGGGCAACGAACAATAAGAGGGAGCACCTCTTCCTCAACGGTTTTTGTGATCGAGTTTTTTCTATGCGGAAAGGAGGCAATGGTACCGGTTTTATCGCTCCCTTGCCTCTCGTGAAGCCTTTTTACATATTATTGCTCATTGAACCCCATTTGGTCGATTGGACAAAGAGGTTGCGTTATTGATTGGCTTGGCTTGCCCACACGTGCCATAGAATTATGTTGAGTGCAGGAGTTGATGGAGTAGATGGCTTTGACTTTAGAGTTGGCCACCTACTCTCTTTGGATGTTTTAGTTGAGCTCGCATCGCTTATGCTGAATCCTTGCCTTAGGGGGTGGGGTTTAGCTCCTCACACTTGCTCTCTTGGAGGTATGGGTGGATGAGGCTTCATGAATAAGTGCATCTTTTTGTGATTTAAGCACAAATACTTGAGATAAGAGTTTCTCATTTTGATTTGTCTAAATTTTATGTACCAAGTGTAACCCATTCAATCGATGGATTTATGTTATTTATCTTTAGGTTTTATTAAATCATTGCTTGCACTTAAAATTATTTAGAGTATTATTATCTATCATCTTAGTTAAGGGTGAGTGAATACAAGGTAGTGTAAGATACATGTTACTAAATTTTGGAACAAGGATCTATCCTATAGCATTTTGGAACCATGCTAAAACTAGTAAATTTTTCCTTTCCTCTTATAAGTTTCACATTTATGTAATATTTATTTGTGATATTTTAAGTTCTTTAGATGTTAAACCTATGGAACTTATAGTAAAATCTATGAAATGAAGAAAACATAATATTTCCCTCCTACATTATTTTAGTTTATGTGATCATACTACATAGTAAATATGAAAAAAAGGATAATTCATTCATATGGTACTTCATTATACCATATAGATAATATCCATCTGTATAGATATCATCATTTACATCGAAAAAGCTGTATGCTTTGAAATAAGCTTGTATAGTTTGGGAATGGGTTTTGATTGATCAAAAAGAAAAATCTAGTTTAACTGATATACCTTTAGGCATAGCCATACATAACATAAAAATTAGACCTGGAAATAGTGGACAATTAGTTGGACTAGTGAGTGCTGTAGAAAAACTAATTGCATAAGAGGGGAAATCGATCACGTTAAAATTACCTTCTGGAGAGGTCCATTTGATATCCAAAAACTGCTTAGCAACAATTGGACAAGTGGAGAATGTTGGTGTAAACCGAAAATGTTTAGGTAGAGCTGGGTTGAAATGTTGGCTAGGCAAGCGTCTAATAGTAAGAGGAGTAATTATGAACCTTGTAGACTATCCCCATGCGGATGGTGAAGGGAGTGCCCTAATTGGTAGGAAAAAAAAAAAAAAAACACCCACAACCCTTTGGGGTTATCTCATAAAAAAGTAGTAATAAGAATGAGAGGTGTTAAGCTTTTTATCATCTTGGTGTCGACTTATTTTTCCGCAAGGCCTCCTACTTGGAAGAAGTAGAAAAAAGAATAAATACATTGATAATTTGATTCTTTGTCTTCATAGTAAGTAGTAAATAGGGGAGAAAATCTAATTTCTTTCATCCTTATAAAAAAAAAAAGAAGGAGAGTAATTAACTATGATACGTTCACTAAAAACAAAAAATCCTTTTGTAATGAAACATTTATTAAGAAAAATCAAGAAACTTAACATAAAGAGAGAAAAGGAAATAATAAGAACTTAGTCTCGAGCATCTACCATTATACCTACAATGATCATACATACTATTGCTATACATATTGGACGAGAGCATTGGCCTATTTTTATAAAAGATTGTATGGTAGGTCATAAATAGAGAGAGTTTGTACTTACTATAAAATCTACTATACATGCAAAAAATGATAATAAATCCCATCATTAATAATTACTAAAATGAATACAGATAATTATTGATCATTACTAAGAGGTGAATTTTATGAAAAAGAATGTATTAGGAACATGTCTATAACATTTGAAGCACCTGGGCTAACAAAACAGAGGGAAAAGTATATGTATTAAGTCAACATATATTTATGTCCACTCACAAAGTGATTGATGAGATTCATATACATTCTTATGAGGAAACACTTATACTACTCGAACTAATGTCTTATTGAGCATGTTGTCCTATTTTAAAATTGGTTTATTCTGTAGCAACAAATGCTCATCACAATCTGGGTTTCGAGGAAAGAAGTTTAGTTATTAGTGAAGCTGAAGTCAATAAGAGTCATACTTTGAAAAGATTAAAACCTTAAGCTAGATGATGGAGTTATGCAATAAAAAGACCTAATTGCCATATAAGGATTATAGAGAAAGATACAGTTTTCCATCGCATAAATAGATACAACCATCTATTCTTATGCTTAAAAATAGCTAAATGGGTAAAAAAAAAAGAGTACAAAGATAAAACATGTCATGATATGTATAATAGTGGAGGATTATAGGACAAAAAATAAATCCACTTGGTTTCAGACTTGGTACAACTCAAGATTATCATGCTATTTGGTTTTCACAACCAAAAAATTATTCTAAGGGTCTACAAGAAGATAAAAAAATAAGAGATTGTATCAAGAATTACATAAAAAAAAATGAAAATATCCTTTATGGTCAAGGGAGTTGCATGCATACGGATTAAAAAACAAATTAATTTGATTCAAGTCACAATCTATATGGGATTCCCAAAGTTATTAGTAGAAGGCAGAACTTGAAGAATCGAAGAATTACAGCTGAATATACAAAAAGAACTTAATTAAATGAACTGAAAACTTAACGTTGCTATTATAAGAATTCTAAACCCTTACACAAACCCTAATATTCTTGTTGAATTTGTAGCTAGACAATTAAAAAATCAAGTCTTATTTCGCAAAGCAATGAAAAAGGCTATTGAATTAATCGAACAAACAGATATAAAAGGAATTCAAGTACAAATTGCAGGGCATATTGAAGAAAAGAAATCACATGTGTTGAATGGATTAGAGAGGATAGTGTTCCTCTACAAACTATTTGAGCTAAAATTGATTATTGTTCCTATCCAGTCTGAACTATTTGTAGGGTATTAGGCATCAAAATTTGGATATTTAGAGAAGAAAAATAAAAGAAATTTACTGTTCTATCCATTAAAAAAATAGAATAAAAAACAACAAAATCTTTTCTTTCATTCTTTTCCCCTTAAATAATAATAATAAAAAACACATTTCTAATTCAATAGGGTTAAATAAAAATTTCATTGATAATTTTCTAAAATTTAATTGCTATGCTTAGTGTGCGACTCGTTGGTTTTTTAGAAGATAGGATTAAAAAAAATAAATGGATTAAAGCCTATTATCAACTAATAGTTATAAAACGAATAACCAACTTATTGATTCACATTATCTGTATACAAAAAAACTAGTCAAGAAGATACGATACATTCATTCAACATATTATTATAGCAACTGAAATCTTTTTTGCATAAACAACAGAAAAACCAATATAATTTTTGGTATAGAAAATATGCAAATGAATTGAAGACTGAAAGAAAGAAAAAGAATATCAATAATATATGATTCCAATATAAATATATGTAAGGTTTATATTATGAGTCATCTCATTAAAAAAAAAAAGATAATGTAATAAAGGATCAATACATATTGATCTAATTATAGATGAATCTGCTCATAGAAAAAAACAAAATTAAGAGTCTCAAATCAATAAAGACTAGGAAGATTGACTTAAGAATAAATTTTCATGGGAGCTTCATTGTAGAATTTAAACTTAACCATTAATTGAGAAGCCATGGGAACATGGAACCTATGAATACAGAAGATTCTATTGGCAAAAGAATTGTAATAATTCATTGGATGAGATGTCGAAACAAACTAGAGACTAATTCAATTCATTTAATATGAAAATTCATGAGCTAATCTTAGAATTGAAAGAGTAAATGTTCACCCGTGAAGTTTTTTATTAGATTACTCAATCTTATTTGATATACAATATGATACCAAAAAAAAAAGGATTCATTAAAAAAAACATTATATTATCTTAGCTATAAATAGAAATAATTATCCATTAATATAATACATGTTTAAGTATATTCAAACAAGATATAGACCTAATAGATTAGATGAAATTTCAAAAAATCCATGATATGATCAAGTATATTTATTTTGGTTAAATTTGAATCGTTTCGTCAACGTAATGAAAAACACAAAGTTTGAAAGGAAAATGGGGAAGAATAAGTGAAAGAATGAAAAATATAAGGTGTAAGAAACAATAATGGGTTTAGTTGTTTTAGTTTATGTGATCTTATTATTTAATAAATATGGAGAAAAATAGGAAATAATGGAAACCATAAAGTTTAAGAGGGAAATGTGGAAGAATAGCGAAAAGAATAGGATAGTAGATTAGCCATTTAAGGTTATTAGCTCATGAATTAGGAGCTAAGGTATCACCAGTCTTCCATTAGGGTGGATCAAGGTTTGAATCTCTTATTTTTTAAGTGGTTACATAGTTGGAAAAGAAGAAGAAGAAGAAGAAGAAGTAGAAGAAGAAGAAGAAGAAGAAGAAGAAAAACTTATTGATTAGGTTTCTTTTTTTTTTTTCCTTTTTAGTAAAATATTTATTGCCCCAATAATATAACATTATCTTTCCTTTTCTAATATAATTTAATAACATTTTATATGGTGGATACAGGTTTCAAAACTTTTACCTTCATAACTTAGATTACAGATTTTAAGTGAATATAAGGTAATATAAACATATATCTATACTTTACCTTGTAGACATAAACTTTGAATAATTTGTACTTGAAAAACTTACCTTTTTAACTCTTAATATCGATCTGGTACTTATATGATCAAGCAGAATATCAATATATATCTTATGGAGTGAGGTTACTTGATGATTCCTAATCTTAGTCATAACAACCTTCCTTTTAGTCTTATCCTCCTTCAACTTTCTTTTTCCCCCATTTTTTGAAAGATATGGCTAATCGCTAGAGTTAAGCTTGAGTTCGAGCTCAAATTTAAAATTTAAAACTTGATTAAATTAAGTTTTTAAATCGAGTTTAAACTCATAACTTGATCTTAAACTCAATATTATATTAGTTCTAATCAATTACAACTTTCCTTTAGGTTTTATGCTCCTTCAACTTTTTTTTTTTTTCTTTCTTTTCCCTTCTTCTAAAAGATACGACTAATGGCCGGTTAGACCGTTAATTATGACTCACCAACCTAGGCCTATTTTGCCGGCCTCTATAATTCATTATAGAGGTCTTGACAGACATGAAAATCAGGAAAGATAGGAGACGGTACGAAATTTAGGATATATAATCCAAGAATCAGTCAAATCCTAACTATATAACATGTAGATATGCTAGTATATCATCTACTAATTCTTAATTATACAAGTAGTGAGAAGCGAAATTAAGTCTATCTTCTCCTTTCGGATTAGAAATTCTGACAACTTCTTAGACTACACTTGATGGTAGTTTCTTAATCGACTTTTTTAGCTGAAGGACATTTCATATACGAGATAGATTTATATATATATATATATAAAACAATTTTGTGATTCTTGTTAGAGCACCTAATTTTTCCTTTCTACAATAATGTCTGAATTTGTCAAGTGAAGGGGCGTTTTTCAATTTCTTAAACAGCAACTTGGGTCGCCTTTTCTTTTGTTTAATTTTTTTTCTTGATGTGGATCCCATAAAGTGTAAAAAAGTCTTGAGTTTAACAAATTTTTTTTTATACATATTTTTTCAAAGTTCTTAGTGATAAAGTCACTTAAAAAGGAATTTTTTAAAAATACTATTACGATACGTATCATGATGCAATCCTTAATATTGAAAGATAGTTTGATATCAAATAATCTATCAAATATACTGCTATCTTTAGCATCATGGAGTGGAGCACCAATAGCCCTAAACACGTAGCACACTTTCCACGTTTATTTTATTTTATTTTTTTTTTGTGAAAAACAAAAAAAGTAACGATAGGGAATTTTAGTCCTAGGCCTAATAGACCTAGAAGAAGCTCTTGAGGCACATTTTTGGCCTAACTCACTTCACCCCGACCCGACTTGATTCTTCCGATTAGAATCAAGCTTATATGCTTAGCCCAGTGAGCAAATACATCGAGCAGGCGTCAAGACCAAAGACACCCTTGATACACTCTTGGAAGGAGCTCGGGCTTTGCAGTAAGGGCTCGGATTTGGCTAGAGTAAGCCCGCAGAACTGGTCGAGAGCCCACTTTGAAGTTGAAGAATCAACGGACAGAAAGGGCAATATGGCCTTCAATAGAAATGTTCGGTCTAAGGAATATAATTGAAACACCAAATATAACTTCCTAATGCTATCCTCTATAACGTACGAGAATGAAACATGTGGAATACTCGGAATCTTGTTAATAAAACGTGTGAAATGTAGGCTGTCTTCACTGCGTATGATTGGGCCAGATTGATTTATTAAGATATATTCAATTTCTAATCTCTTTAAGGTTGGAGCATATCATTTAAATTTTAAAACAAGCTCAGTTATTTGCAGTTCACATATGATCCGTACACTTTCATTTATGGTTTTTACCATATAATTACAATATTACTGATGTACGATTGCAGCTCTTCTTTCCTGGTTTTAAACCATGAACTCTATACACCAGAAATTAGGCCGTGTAAATTGAAGAACTTCAAGAAATAGAGACATTGACAGACAACACACCAATCTCACCACTCACTAACCGTGGATTCCAGAGGTCTTAACAGATCGTTTGATCGCTGGAGAGATAAAACAGAGCAGGCAGAACTTAAAATTAGCCAAAGAAAAAACTGGTCACTCCATCGCGAGTTGCATATGACGATCGAGGTCATTGAGATATTTAGTACATGTGTAATCTTCAAGGTCACAAGCATCTAACAGAAGCGCTCTTCCTGAAACCGATTTCTGCTTCCATTCCAGGAGCCCGACATCGCCCTTCAGAGTCTGCACAACCTGTAATCAAGATAATATTTTAAGATTAATCAACTCTTTCGACTTGAAGATCTTCTGTGTTTGGTTAACATACCCTTCTCATATCCGGCCGCATTTTGGAAAGATGATTGATGCACATGGAGGCAGCTAATATCGCCCGTTTCATTTCGACAACATCATAAGCATCATTCAGCCGGGGATCTGCTAGTTCTTTTATGTTGTTTGAATCCAAGAACGGTTTCGCCTTAAAAACGAATTCATGTTGGAAGGTCAAATAGTTAGCTGCAAATACTAATGATAAACTTCGAAAAGCTGCAAGTCATAGTTTAGCATGAGGAAACATGTTAAAAGGACTTGAGATTTTGGTATATTTGATTTAAGATGCTTTAAAATTCATACCCACATCACCAAGCTTTGCCTACATGAATCAACTGCATGGCGACCGGTTATGAGCTCCAGTAGTAAAACTCCATATGCAAAAACATCAGTCTTCTCGTCGATAATCCCGTGCATGAAGTACTCTGGAGCTAGGTATCTGTTACATAAACAGCACAATTAAGTCAGCAACTGGATTTCTGGGAAAAAGAGAAGAAGCTTATAATTATAAGTCCATCATATAAGCATTCCAAACCCGAATGTGCCCTCGATGGGGAAAACAACATGATGAGCCCATTTTTCGGGGAGCCACTTTGCCAACCCGAAATCAGATATCTGCAAATCATGGATGAATTGAATTGTGGAAAATTTCCGTGTCACTTGAAAAACAGCATCAATAGCAGGTTTTGGAAGGATGAACAACCTGTGGTTCGTAGTCTTCAGTAAGCAAAATATTTGAGGCCTTAATGTCTCTATGAATAATGCGCCTTCGACAACCATGATGGAGATATTGCAATCCTTCTGCTACGCCAACAGCCACTTTGAATCGGATCTTCCATTCTAGGCCTTCTGTTGAACCTGAAACACCGATTATCTTGTCATCGGTCATGAATTTTTTAAGCTTAAACATATTTATCCCATTAACGCGAGTATGCACAATAGATGGTAGCAAAGGATGCAAGAATGATTGCACAGCACCATGAAGAACCGAGGCAAGGCTTCCATGAGGGGAGAATTGCAGGACAAGGTGTAAACCGCCATCAATGCTGAAACCGAGTAACCGGGCGGCATTAGGGTGATCAATATGTGCTATGATCCCAAGTTCTGATAAGAAGTCAGCAATTCTGATTTCTTCTTCCTTGTCCTTCTTGATCAGTCTCTTAACAGCTACAAGTTGACCATCTGGTAAGCAACCTTTGTAAACTTCTGCATGCCCTCCCTTCCCAATCAAGTTCTCTGCCAAGTTTCAATTGGAAAAGCCGGTCATCTTGATTCAATACTCCAAACATCATATAATCAAAATTACCAGTTTCTTATTATTCTTTTTTTTTTTTCAAAATTTCTTTTGTAAGTGATTTTATTAAAAAACAAGTCGAACTATATGCATAACTTAGTTGAATCAAGACTTGCACTGCAAAAAACTGAAACTTGACTGAAAGCTTGAGTTTGGAATTTAGGTCAACAAATTTTAACTAATCGACTTTTCTTTAAGATCAGGTTTCAAATCAATTACTGTGTTTTTTTTTTTAGCCAGAATTACTATGTATTTAAAAAAGAAAAAAAAAAAGCCGAATCGGTTAACCTCAATAATAAAATATACACGATATTTGTTTTATTTTACCAAGACGATATATCCGAAAAAAAAATGAAAAATGTTGGGACGACCTACGAAAAGCAAGCCGGTCATGGTGGGAGGGATGGGAAAGAAAACATAGTTTGGTCAACGAGGTGGAGGCCATCTTTAACCGCTGGTCTTGAAGTGGGTACGGGGGCAGGAACCTTGGAAAATGTGTCACCCGCCAATGGGATAGTGGGGTCGTTGCAAAAGGGTTTATGCTCCCCCGTAGGATCACCCGTTTTAAGAATCCCTTTCTCTTCTTTTCGGTTACCAGAGCCCGATATATGGGTAAACATACGGTCTAAATACGAGATTAAAGAATGATTTTATTATCTTTCTAAGGTAAAGAAGTGCTGGAAAAAATTTAAGGATATAGAATTCAATTGATGATATTAGGTTTTTAAGGATAGCTTTGAGACCTGTAATTCCATAAAAGAAATAAGATTAGAATAACCCTATTAACCCTATATCTATAAATATGTGATTTTCTTTTGGAGTAGAGAAATTTTCGAAACAAACGAATTATCACCCTAAGAATATTGGAATGAGTAGTTTCTCAAAAATGTATTCCAACAATCAAATAAAAAATGAGGTTAGAATAGAATTTTAATTTATGTGTACTAAATGCAACATTAAAATATTGAATTGTTTAGATATATATTGAATTATCTTTTAGTAATCTCTTAAACAAATATATATATAAATGTCCTATATAGAACAAGATAGTATGACATGATTTTCATTCTTTACGATTGCTTATTAAACTAAGTAAATCTATATTTACTCATTTTCTTAGTACCTTATTATCATCATTTCATAATTACAAGTTGCTTTCACATTCAACTTTTCATTACTTTTATTATATCTGACTTAACTATATGAGTAGAAGGATGAACCAAAATATAAGACCATTCAATTTTAAATAGAAAAAAAATAAAAATAAAAATAAGTTACTTAAAAAGGAACATCGAAATAAACTTGATACTACATTTGGATTCAAGGAATGAATGAAGCAAAAGGGAATTTGAAGAAACAATTTTTATTTGTTCCATACACGAAAAGGAAGGGAAAATGGATGGTTTTAAAAGAGAAAATTTCCTTGGAGATTCACACAACCATTTGAAAGAGAATGATAAAGAAACTTAAATAAAATTACTATTGTATTCTTGAAATAAAGACAAATTTTTATAATGTTAGGATTTTTAATGCGTTTCAACAAAACAAAAGCTATATTATTATTTGTTTCTATTTCCATTTATTCTGCTTCCTTTCTTGCGTAAATAAGAGAACATAAAATATCTTTTTTCCCTTTCGTTTTACATTCCTTTCCCTCACTTTACCTTCTTTTCAAAATCTTTTACCAATAAAATGAAATAAGAGAAAAAGTCACAGGGAAGTTAGTAAACTTTTATTTAAATAAGGATTTACTCCTAAACTTTTAAATATTATGATAATGAAAATAATATTTTCCTTTTTAATTGAAAAAAATATTTTTATATCAAAATTAAATTTTAAAAAGTTTATTTTCAATCTATAGATTTATTTGTTAATTTATTAAAATTTAGAAAAATGATCTATAATATTTAAAAATTCATAAAATCAATCTATATATATATCTCAAAGTAGAGAAAAGTTATTTATATTTTTCAATAAATTGAGTCACGTGCCAGTCACCTTCTGTTGTATAAGATTGACCAACGTTAAAATCCGACAACAATGTAAGAGTCTAGTCTCCCATGTCCCAATCGGTCCGGGGTCCCATTGGATGCATGGCTTTAATCAAAATGGAGAAACGCCCAATCACACAACAGACGGCTTTGACTGCTTGCGACTTTGTCTATGATGGAAAGTCCTCATTCGTGTTATGTCATTTAAAATATTTGGGATAATTGCACATATCCTTTAAATTTATCTAAAATCCAAATCGCAACTAGAAAACATATAAAAAGCGATGATGTCTGCTTTTAACAACAATTAAAGAAAAAAAATAAAATCATATTTTAAAAGTTACAAAATCTATACACATCTAATGAAAATAGCTTAAAGAAATATTTATAATTTATTCTAACTATTATAGAATCCGGAAAGAGAACTTCCATTTCTGATGATATAAAAAGAGAGATAACGATTAAAGATAGTAGTTATAAAAAAAACCGGGACTAGACAAAGGACAATCCCTCAACAAGAAAATATATGAGCTTAGGTTACGATTAGTGGCAGTTAAATGGATTTTTGTATTTTTCCTTCCTTTTATATTTTACTTTGAGTTGCATTTATGATTAGTTGTATCGAAGTCAATACAACAAGATAGAAGGTAGGTAAATTGCAAGACAACGAACATTAGGCACATAATAAAATTATAATATGTTGACTTTCTTTGCTATCTCTTTAGTTATGCAAGGGTTGAAATCTATGAAACTGAAAATTGAATTTATATATTATTAATTTTGTTGATTTCATGATATCCGAATATCGTAAGAGTATTCTTATAATATTTTGACTAGAAAAAATGAAAATGTATCATGAGACATGAAATCTTAAAAAGAGTATAGGAAAAAAGAAACACATTTTAAGAAAAATCTAAATAAATAGATGGATACGTTTTTAGACATCCGATATAGAAATATACGTAGATCCCACTTCTTTTTATATGCTTAAGTATTTATAAAAGTTATATTTATTTTTTACATGTAATAAATACCTATTTTTCTTTATTTGGTAGATTTTTTTTTTTTTCCCCATCAATCTTGTCATCAAAATGTGCTTTTACTTTTTGGCAGTTTCCAACACATTTATATCTGGGAGTGGACAATGCTCGAAGACTTTCAGAAAGAGAGTCATTACATCTGTGGGTCCACCTTTACCTATTGTGCTTAGTCACGCATGCCCTTCCACGGATCCACATGCTATAAATTAATCATCTTGTAAAAATCATGAGAGATAATTCTGACTCTGAGTTATGCACTATGAGTCATGATGCATGCTACTTAAAAATTCTATTTACACAAGTTTGGCCCTCAAAAAGTATTTTTACCCCCTTCTTTAATCTTTTCATCTATACACATCAAGTTTTGATGCAGCACTTTCATGAAGTTTCTTCAACAATGCTTCTTTTCAAACAGGGATGAAATAAAAAATAAAAATCACACTTTTATTATCTATGTTTTCCGACATCCATGTTACTCGTTAATAAAGCCAGAATATGTATATGATCTTTGTTGTTTTACTAATGTTGTAAATTTTTTAATAGCCTATTTTCTATCGAAATCTCATAATACGATATCTTTTTCCTTTTTTTTTTTCCCTTCAGTTAACAATAATCAATTGACTAAACAAAAATATGAAAACACTCCACTTTTAGGAAAATAAGTATTACCAAATGCATGCAGATATTTTTTTCAAGATTATCATTGTGTATTTAAAGGAACATCTTTTGGTTAATGTAGTGGATATAAATCTTAAGTGCTTGACAAAAATAATAAAGGCTTTCTAACCATGCCGAAACTTAATATTAATTTTTATTGACTAGAGTCTCATCGAAAAATAATAATAAGTCATGATTTTTTTCTTTTTTTTTTTGGGAATCTTGTCAAATATGATTAATAGAATAAAGCTGTTCAGTGAAATTGTCTAATATAACTTCCTAAAATAGACACATAAAATGATGTCCCAAAAAAAATAATAAATAAATTTCCTATACAAGAAAGAACACGGAATGCATTGGAAAATTTTTTTATACGCGTTTACCTTATATAGAGCTAGCTATTTTTTATAAGATTCTTGTAAATTGAATAATTAAGATACTGCATTAGTCAATATGACAAGTAAATCCCGAAATTGACTGCTGTGATTCTGGCCCATTTTACATATGAAGTTATATGTGCCGATTTCGGAATTAGACGTGTTGCATGCATTAATTTGGATTTTAGCAATCGATTTTAGAAATCTTTCGGTGCCAATTCATTAATAAATTGGTCATATTAATCTTCAGCTATTTGATAAGAATACAATCATTCTACAGATGAATACGCTCGAAGATAGTTTAATTAATAATTAATTTGTGTATACGATGGTAATTGAATCATCGATTAATATCATATAAAACTGAATATGGCAAGTTTTAAAACAGGGGAAGAACATAAAGGAGAAAATTTCCTTACCAGGGCAAAAATCATTAGTAGCAGCAGCCAATTCTGAATAATCAAAGTTCCTCCATGAAGGCTTTTTCGGTGCTGTCAATCCTCCATAATCGATTCCATCTTCAGCGCTCCGAATTCTAGTCAATTTTTTCTTTCTCAAATTATCACGACTTCCCTTTAATGGAATCGTACAGACTTTTCTCCCTGATTTTCTCTTCAGCACATCCAGCACATGTTTCCAGTGCAGACCATGACTTTCCTTAACCAGTGCTCTTTTTGCCATCTCCTTTGTCGGAACTTTTTCTGTGGATGATGAAGTGAAACTGCTTGCAGTCGTACTGATACTGTTGCTGCTGTTATCAGAATCCGACGATATCATGGGACCCTCCAAAACTGTTTTTGGAGATGTCCCCTGTTCGATAGTCTCTTCCTCTTTGATTGTCGATATTTTGGTTTCTGGGGTATCTCCGGTTGGAGTTATACCGATACTATCGCTGCTGTCATCAGAATCAGATGATAACCCGGAATTCTCTAGGACTGCTCTGGGTGATGTATCGTCTTCAGCAATCTCCTCCTTTTTTATGATTACCGATGTCTCCATTTCCGGGTTTTCTCCATGTGGAAATTTTTGAATGCCGATAGGTTCCTCCTTTTTGATACTTCCAGATAATTCCAATTCCGGGTTTCCTCGGGTATCCTGTTTCCCTGCATAAGAATAAAAGAGACGCTTTGAATATATACCTGGGTTCATTAGTGAAGATCAATTACCAAAGATCAAAAAGGCAGGACAAGCCTTCTCTTCTACACCATCCTTTGAACTTTATGTATTGCTACTTATTGCAATAGTAATCAGTCATGTTAATTTTTCTTGAAGCAACGTTTGGTTGCTAAGAAATTTCAGGAGAACAAAGAGAAAATGTCAAGTTTCTAGGTATTACTTTTTTTTTTTTTGGTGTGTGTGTGTGTGTTTTATTCCTTCTTTTCTCGGCAACCAAACACAAACAAAAGGACTGAACAGAAAACCGCAAAGAAAATATTCTTTGCCCCAGAAAAGAAGTTGTTTACCTTGCTCAACCATCCTTATATTGCTTTGAACGACCAACTTGGTATGTCGAAACCTCAAAACACTACTCAGTTGTCTTGAAGAAAAGCTTGGAACTAGGCCATGTTCACATGGGTTTCAACACAGAGAGGGAAGGAACCTCAAAATTTTACCTAACAAAGGCTGCTTTTCCTGATGCGTACAAATTGCAATTGTAATATATGTGTATGCGTATATATAATAATAGTCTACAAGTAGTAGAAGGTCAAGGAAAGAGAAAACCTAGATATATGGTTGAACGGAATACATATGTGGCATTAGTACATTCCCCCAGAAACACTAGCCCTGGGATATTTATACTGCATCAGACATGAACGAAACGAGATACACGATAAGGTTTAGTGCTGATGAAATCTGAGCCGTCCATTTCGAGCTCGTTAATTTTGGCGCAACTAACGCTCCAAAAAGTTCAGGGGTTAGGGCGGCATTAACGACCGAGCAAATATTCCAAATGGGCCACCTCTATGGTACCCAAAATATAGTGCGTTTTGTATATGAAATTTTATTATTGTAGACCGTAACTGCATTTGCCATTTGCAGTGAAAAAGTAGTCTAATACATGCTTTTCTTTTCTTATCTTATCTTCCCTGTTCTCATTTTAGTATTAATCTAATTGATTTACTTCTTAAAATGAATGCAGGATTATTTTTCCACTTTGACCATTATCTGGCACTCTTTAGAGAGATTAATATTATGATACTTTAGGAATGAATCAAGTATGTGATTGGATTTCTATTTGAGTAGAGCTTGAAATGTGGAATCATGAAAAATTAACACTTTTCACCTTTGAGTAGGATTTTGATTCTTAAACTTGAGAGGGAATTGCAATTTTGTCTTAATTTTAGATAAGAAATTTATATTTTTGACCATATTTTTAAGCCAAAATTCAATTTATATATATGTAGATATACATATATGCACATGTACTTAGTTCAGAACATCTTGTTAATAAATATATGCTATTGATAATTATAATATATTATATATACACTGTATTATACACTTTATATAATATACTATTTAATGTGCTATATGTTACATAGTAGACGTATATCATAGAATCTGCTATATATGATATATATAGAGTATAGTTAAATGTAATATATATATTACATAATACTATTGTATATATTACATATTATATGCAAGTGTGTGTATGTATATTATAGCAAATATACGAAAAGTTTCTAAAGTATGTATTTTTTAAGTATTGTTTTTTATACATAGATTGTAAGTATGTATTAACATCAAATATTCTATATTCTATGGATGAATAAAAAAATATATCTTTATTGGTTTTACCTCCTATATGCATGCCATCAAATAGTATGCCTATATTAAAAATAATTATATTATGCTATATATTGTATATTATTTCAATATCTACATATATTAGTTAAAATATGTAGAGTGTTAAAAGGAATTCATAATATTTTAGGTTTAAAATCTAATAGCAACTTGAGGTTAACTTGATAAGCTAATGATAGATCTAGGGAGTCAAATCTATGGATCTTGGAATTATATAGAGAGATATTACATTGTAAACTTGAAATAGGGACCATTAGGTCACCCAATTGCTCTTAACCTTTTCTTAGGAGACTTGTCATACACTTAGAGAACTCTTTTAAGAGCTTGAATTCAAGAGGAGTTCATGGAGGAATTAATCAATAGGAAGACTCATATAAACCATTAAGCAATTCGATCGTTGTTGTTGATAGTTAAACTCTTTAAATACTCAAAAGTATCTCCTCATTTAAAAGTTTAAGCTTTCACAAAAAAAAAAAAAAAGAAGCATTGCGCTATTAAACTACTACTCTAGGAGATGAAATAAGGTTCCTAGTGAAAAAACTCTACTTTTCCTTAAGAATAATGTGGATAATGCTTTATAATTTCCTTATTTGTCACTTATGCTTTTAATCCATTTAAGATTACTTATTCCTTCTCCCCTTACTTTCTCTTTACAAATCATCTCTATGTGTTAGTTTTACTTAACTACTTTGACGAAGTCAGTAGAACTCTCGCTGTACATATGTAACCACATTAACTAGATCCTATCATCTGCAAAATGTAACATTTATTTATATTGTTTTATAAAGTAATGTAGAAGGTACATGTTATAATCAAAATGAAAGATATCATATAATGCATCTCTATTTCATACATCAAGAAATATAATTTTATATAATAATATTCTATATAATATTATATTTATATTTTAGGTCTAGTATGTATGGTAAATAATACTATATAATACATATTATTATATTAGATATATTACATTAATATTAAAATATATTTGATTATATCCTATTTCATTCTGTTGTGGGTATATGTCATTTAAAACTGTTTCTTTATACTAAATATGACATTAATGAAGACCTTATGACATAATCACCAATGCTATTTTATTGTTAGGATAGAGCATATTTGAATACTTTATCCTCTTTGTTATAAATATAAATATACATGACAGATAGTAGTTTTTTGATATGTAAATTCTTACCTCTTCATTTTTAACAAAAATAGATATTGATTTTATGCAAGTAAAGTTTAAAATACACACTAAGGTTTCATTCACCAATTAGCATAAATACTGCTCTTGTCAAAGCATTAAGGATAGCCATTGATGCCTTTTAAAGTGAATCCAAAATAGCTTTTAGGATGGGTAAAAGTGCTCAATAGACTCGAACAAGAGAAATTCTAATGACTTGTTGGGGCTTTTTCTTGTCACCTTAATGAGTATTATTTGTATTATTTCAAGGCAAATGAAAATATACCGTAATAGATTTTGTTGATCGTGGTTGGACCAATTAAGATAGGCGGACCTACATGGAGCCCAATTAGGATAGGTTTGGACTTTTCCTTCTACTTCTTGATACTTACAAAAAGCTCATGGTGAGTGTGGCTACGGGGGTTTTCCGACGCTCAAGTTAATAAGGAAGATTAAGAAAGAATGGAGATGAGCACTTAAGACCTTACGAATTGTGCTCGACCAATGTATGTATAATGTGTAAGACATATCAAGCTTGAGTTGTTAGAGGGAGGAAAAAAGGAGGAAAGGTTTCTTGGAAAGGAAATGTTTTGTTTTATTTCATGGTACTTGACACCTTTTATGCAAGTCACCTAGATAAGTGGTAATCAAAGGTTCGTTTGTATTTGCCGCTGGTAGACAGTGTGCTCTGTTGTAGAGATTGAGCTTCACTATGAACGGTGTGCTATGGTTGGCTAGACCACCAAATCTGTAGCTTAGGGACTTGACAGTTGTAGGGGTTGTTGGGCGTACTAGTCATATTATAAATGTCAAATGTTCATTAATGAGTTGTGGTAGAGAATGGGCGCTAAAGACAAAAGCTGGTTTACATGGTAAGGAAGGGATCGGTTAATGATCGATAGGGATTGAGTTGAGGTTTGAGCTTACGTTAGACAATTGGTGTATGTTAGCTCAATGATCGAGGAGCGACCTGCTCAGAAGGGTATTATTTGGCTAGTCAAGCAGGTCACAGCATAGAGGACGGGCTCACCAATAGCTTACGTCTTCCTTGGAATGAGCTCATGACCTTGAGGAAAGTTTACGGTATGATAGATGAGCTCATTGTTTGCTTGAGCGCATTTTAACGTCCCTCTTGGTGGGCTTCGCTTGTTAGGCCTTAGCCTAGACGAGAAATAGGTGTCAAGAGATTTCAACATAGAAATTCCTAGGACTTAATGGGTTGGTTTAGCAAAAAAAAAAAAAAATTATCTATTAACTTTTAGGATGGAAAAATTACCCCAAAGTGTCATTATAGTTATCTATTATAGGTATTTTTTTTATTTACAATAACCCATCTATAGGGCACCAAAAGTAGTCATCTCAATACACCAACCACCCAAAGAATAACTTATTAGGGCAATTTTAACCATCCTAAAACTCAAAATCTAGCACGGTGAAAAATGGAATGATTTCAATCTTTTCCCTTTTCCCATTAAATTATATAGATTAAAGAAAAGTTTGACATGAACATGCAAGATAAATGTATTCATATATTTAAATTCTATATTCTACATTTGAAATGATGCATTTTGTCCGTAGAGAAGACACCTTGCCAAATAATTGGAAAATATACTTAAGATACGACTAAAATAATTAATATGCATTTGCATATATAAGTAACTTATCCAAATAGACCATTCCTAATGCGTGAGAACAAATTCGTGGCATCAAATTTATTGCCCATGTTTGTCCGGAGAATTTAGGATATGTAATTGACAATAAAATATAAAAAATACGATCTCCGGGTCCGTACGCACTCGAATGACTGGAGTCTGTCACACTGTGATGTTTGCAATTGCGAAGAGTCCTCTTTTGGCAGGTTGTGATTCCACGTTGCCGAACGCCAAAAGCAAAAAGGTCGAGTGATAAAAGAGAGGGTTCAAAATAACGTGAGGGATTTATTCAAAGAAAATGCACAATAATTATCTAATTAAATGATTACTTTAAAAATAAATATATTATAGATACATATATTTTTTTTCAGTACGAATGGTTATAAAAATTAATCGACATGTTTCAAATATATCCTCTATTGATAATGACTCCACTAATCTCATCCATATTTACTTATAATTTCGTTTATTTAAGTAGTATTTAACTTATAGAAATGTATAATATAAGAAGAGTAGGATAATACTATACAAGGAGAATAGTACAATGTAGTCATTTTGTGTTATGTTTGGTTTGTCTAACATAGATTAAAACACACAAATTTATAAAATTATATTCATTCTATCCTGTAAAATCAATTTTTGTACCACGAAACAAAATTTTTGAGATTTATCTAGTACTTAGACTTAGCTTACTATGTAAACCAAATAAAAAATAAAGATCTATTCAATCCAATACTATTTTATGATGGCAATTAAATGCCATCTTATTTATTCATTATAGCATAAGAGATCGGTAGTGTCTTAATACTTTAAGAAAATAAATTAATGTGTCTAAAATTTGTATGTTTGTATTAAAGTTTAGTTAGATTTAGTATTGAAAGTGAGAAAAATAATTCCTCAAATCTTTTGTTGTGAAGTTACTCCGTTAGAAGGAGCACCAAAGCAGGTATCATAGTGATTGTGCAGCACTTTCTCTATAACACGGTATGCGGAGTTGAAAACTGACTCACAATGCTAGGACAAAAACCTAGAAGATGTTGTCTTTGTTGTTTGCAGATATAGAGTTTATCAAAATGTTGGGTTTTATTTTATATTTGTTCAATTATCTGGATAATTCAACACATTGATTTGGAAAATGAGTATCATATATTCGAAATAGTGCATCGATGTTTCCCTTGACACAGTAATTTGTTTGAATTATTAAGATAAACACTCGGAACTTTGATTTCGGCTCAATAGATTATATTGTGAAGGTATGCAGGTATAGGTGTTAGGATTACATGTGCGTTGCATTTCTAGTTGCGCTGCATTTGATTAGAAAAATGATTTGAGTTGCATGAATATGATGATTATTAGAAGAGAAGTATAGAGAGGAGGAGTGGGCGATTTCAATTAAATTTTAACACATTCAATTATAGATAAATGACCTCAATAGTATCAAACTTCATAATTGATGAAGAGGTAAGTTCGTGCTCTTGAATGTTTAAATATTTTGACCTTTCACTATACGAGTGAAATAGGGTAATTGTGTTTATGCTAAAATCTTTCTCTCTTTGGATATTTATAAGAATTTGTCATGAATTTCATCTATTAAATTGTGATAATTATCAATGGCTTGAATTAATTCCTTTTCTTTAATAAACTTTAAGTAAGTTCCTTTTTATGAGCTTAAGCCTAATAAGGCATTGCTTTTAGTGTAAGCCAATATTAAGAAAAGTTAAATACATTACGTTTTAAATATACGTATCCGAAGAGAAAGAGCATGTTGGAAACAACACTCGTATGAAGCACGAGACACGACAAAATTTTTAGAAAACACATGCTCGAAGATTTTGAGTGTCGACATGATTAATAGTTTGGGTTGATGGAGCATTTGAAACATCTTTGACATAGAAAAGCACGATAGCCACGCGACCCCAAAAAATCAGCACGGCACTAATTCTACTTAAAGTCTATTGTCAAAATAAAAGTGTTACTTTTGTCAAAATTATGGCTTTCGCACTGCTTTTTAATTTCAATCTATAAGCGATATTTCTTTAAGGTAATGTTAACCAGCACTCTCACGTACAATCGATAAGAGTTGTATATGTTTTAAGTCTTTGTTTTCCCCTTTAATAAACCTTTTTCCATAAAATTTTTGCTGTTTGATATTAAAAAAAGTATTATAATAAGGTAAAAACGACATATTTATAAAGCTTTTACATCAATTATGAATAGAGTACCTCTAAATACAATGCATATCTTAATTAATGCAATATATATGAAACACAAATAACACGTAGATGAAACTATGTTTATTAGGTAATAAGGTAGCTCAATTTGATGAGATGATGTACATAGAAACCGTTGATTAGAGTTGAGTTTGCATACAAATTCTTTATATTGAAAAAAACATAAGTTATAATTTTGTCACTTTAATTTATTCAGAACATTTAAAATGTCATTTTTTCTGGCCACACATAGAAATAGTATTTTTTGTCACCATTTACTGTTTTAATTGGTTAGAAACCGATTAGTATTGTTATCTCTATCTTACTTTATATGAGTTTAAAACAACAATGATAAAGATAATGATATCATGTAACCTAAGTTTTATAAGTTGATTTGCGAATTTCATACAATGAATGGTTTTCCTTATATCATATTACCCTTGGATAAAAACATCGGAAAAGAATATTTATCCTTTGAATACAAGGAAGTATACTGTTTTTGGGATCGATGTGGAAAGAATGAAATGTTAGGTTGAGCAAGAATTGATGTAAAATGGCGGGAAAGTTATGGCTCATAAGCTATCCGCAATCACGGGGATGTTTTTGTTTTTCTTTCCAAATGTTTGAACATTTGGAGAGAGGCATCGAAGCGCGGCTTTCAATTACTTTTCCTTCGTATGGAATTTCCTGTCACTTAAAATGATAGATATTAGTATCACTGTCAATCATATGGTCTTAAATACAATTACAAAAAGAAAACGAAAAATGATTTTCATAATAAATATTTTTTTCTTAGAAACTACAAACGATACCCCTAATTTTTAACTTTGATAATTGGCAACACAAAATATGTTTACTTTTTTAGTTTTTTTCTAAAAAAAATACACTAAAATCAAAGTTGAGGAGTGTTAAAAAGCATATAGATAAGTTTGAAGGGTTATTTTCCTATTAAAGTAAAAAAATTTAGAAAATTGTTTGCAACATTTGAAAGTTTATAGAAATATCCACACAGTAGTTAAAGTTTAGGGATTATTTATATTTTCTTCTATTTTTTTATGTGATATTATGTAATTATATATTTACGGTACAGTTGGAGAAAGTATAATATTTTTCGTTATTGAAAATTTTAGAACTGTAACCACAAGAATGTTGCAGGTCCACTCGGTATGGTTGGATTGACCATGATTATTCAAAACTACGAATTAGCAAACTTTCATAAATAAAGCATTTTCTGTTGACAGAAGTTATATTGCAAGACAAAAACCAAAAGCAAGTTAAACACCTAGTTACCATGATAATTTTATAGCATTATATGACAAATCTGAAAGATGTTATAGTTAAAATTACATATAGATTATAAAAATACCTTCTTACATATACTTAGTAGAGACATACAATTTGTTGTTTTATGGGAGTCATGATTGTCCTACTTCTCAAACTTTATATACTATGTATAAAGAGAATAAAAAATATCATCTTATAAAATATTAACAAATGGAAATTTTACTTAGGACAAGATGAAAAGTATTTTGAGAATAATTATTTTTTTCCCTTTTTATTACATCCAAGTAAAAAAACCGTCAGTGTTCTAATAGAGAATTACTAGAATTTTTCCCAATTGAAACATAACTAATTCTTTCCATGCACAAATTCAGGATTTATAAATCAGTTGCTAACTTGATCAAATCTCGTTTTTCTGGATAATGACAGTGTCGAAGCGAAAATCTGGGTGTATCTATGTCAAGTCGACTTGACCTTGGCGGCATCCATGGCTGACCTTTTGTGATGCATTTGTTTTGGTTGGTGTTGAGTAAGAAGAAACAGAGAAATGAGTAGGGCTTTGCACTGGTCAAAGAGGGTTTTGATTGGTTTTTTCATCATGATTAGTCATTGTAGAACCAGTCGATCAGGTCCACTTCTACTGACTCTTCCACTTTCTCCCAACATTAATGCAATGGGTGGGATTGGCTTAAAATCAACAGAACCCTTTTTGGGTTTTTTTCCTTTTTATTTAATCTAGTTTTTTAGAGGCAGCACAATTATGTGGAAAAGTATAAACCACATTGGGGGTAGTGGAGCCATTTCAATTCAAGATGTCTGAATAACCATTAAAGATAATCATACAAATAATCTCTTTAAATTTTAATAAGGCATAATTAAGCTTTTAAACTTTATTACTTTCACATTTATTCTAATAAGCCTTTCACCTTGATTTTGATAAATTGAAAAATTTTACTAATAATATCTCTAATCAATTCATTTTTTTGGGTTTATTTCTTATAGGGAAGCACAAAAGCTCAAATAAGCTTTAATTAAGTACTATTTTTTTTGGGCAACAATAAGTACTAATTTAATTTTTTGGACTTGTATTATTTAAAATTTAGAGCTAAATTCAAGTATTATAATTAAAGCTTTGCAATCTGTTGCAAAGAAAAATTTAGGAGGCTCTTCTAATATATATAAAAACACAATGTGATATGGATGAATTAGGCTTATGGTTCATGGAACAGTGGAAAAGTCGAAAACAAAAAAAAAAAAAAAAAACAGAAAAAAGGAAAAAGAATTAGGTTAGAAGCGGCATAGTCAAAACTAAAAGAAGCAAGAAGCTACTCAAAAGCCTTTCAGAGACCATCTTAGGCTATTAGAAGCCATGAGTTGAATAGTGCGATTTTGATTTTGAAAGCTACAGATAAATCAACTTTGAATAATTATATAACTTCTTATATATGCAAAGTTACAAAGCCTATAATATATCAATAAAAACTTATTTGAGTCTACTTTAACTTGGAGCAGATTGATTTACCATTTAATATCATTTTGGTAGTCAAATGTTGACGTTTTCATATCATACCAAGTTGTTATTGATTTTGCATTAGTTTATGAAAGTTTATAATGGATTTATAGTTCCTAGTTATATGGCATTTGGATTTTATTTTATTTCCTTACTAATTCTAGGATATTAAAACTATAAAGACCTATGATTTAGTTGTATTGAATATCATACGAAATAATGCCACTCTATTCTTTACACATATATGTGCTACATGTTGCATCATAAGAGTTTAATTGCATACAAATTAGATAAGGTTTAATTCTTGTTTAAGGATTTAGATTTGGCCTTGTATTAACTATTCACAATGTTCAACGAATAGAGTAAAAAGGACAAATCATTGGATGGAAGTTATCTTTCCACTTAGGGGCAAGAATTGGGTTGTTTAAGAACTACTCATCTAAGGGTGGTTATTTCACTAATATTTTACCTTGAATAAGAAACACATGTTGTTCTACTTATTATTCAAATTATTAAAATTATGGGAAAAAAATCTACTTATTATCACAATTTCAAAGCATCTTATACAAAAATCTAAATCTTTTTATACATTGATTATTAGTAATATGCTTATTTTGTAAGAGGTTAGAAGAATAAGCTTTTATTTTTTCTTTGTGCAATATATATCAATTAAAATAACATTATTAATTTATAAAAAAATAAAATCAACACATAAAACTTATGTAAATTTTGTTATTAAGAAAAATAAATCGCAAAAAAGTGTATATACGAAAAATTATAAGTACAATGAAAAGGCCAACATAATATAACAAATATTATTCAATAATTTCTTTATAATGATTTTATCGAAAGAATTATAGAATTGATAATGTAATTATTATTTGTGATAGGATTACTAGTGAATAAATAGTGTTCAATGAAAATTTATTTAATTAACTATCATTTTTTCATTAGTGAAATTTAATTTTATTAGTTATTGTATAAAAAATAAAAAAGCAAAAAGATAATAAAAGCTATTTATGATAGATAATAAATGCAACTTGAAAAAGTAAAAAATCACTCTAATGGGAATTGAACCTATGATCTTATGGATTTAAAGTAAAGAATTTAATCACTTAATCATGTTTAGTTACATGATAATATTTATACTTTAACATATAAATATAATACATATTTTTTACTTTTAAATAATTTAAGATAATTAACATTTTCCTGAGTGGAGGGGTTGGGGCCTCTTTGGGTGCCCCCTTGGTTCCGCCCATGTAGCTATAGGTCGAGTTATAAAACTCAAATACAATTAACAATAGTCATAAACTTGAACTGCTAAGAATAGGAAATTAGGGATATCTAATGAAGTGGACTTTCAATAAAAATAAAAAATAAAAGGAGAGATATCCGTACGTATTTTCCTGAATGTTTGACTACACTACACCTAATACCGAACTAATGGGGCCCCACTGTTTCCTCTTTCTCTATGAGGGACGAACGACAAAGGGTCCCCTTTTTTATTTTATTTTTATTTATTTTTTTTCCTCCTAGGGGGCGAGAACGATGAACGACAAAGTTCAATTTTAGTTTTCATTCCGGAGCATGCGTAGACTCTAAAAGTGGTGACTTTTGCTGCAGAAATTCACATGCGAAAGGACATCATGTGTTCCTTTGAAGAAGATCTCACAATTACCTTAAGAAAATTATCATCGTGTGTTTATAATTACGACGTTGATTTCATCCGTAATTGATATGCCACGTCAACGCTGCTTAATATTGACAAGGATTTTTTAATGATATAGATGGAGTAGTGACAAAGAGGCCAACAGTTTTTGGCCGAAAATTTATTGCGACCGATTTGGCATTATTTTTACTTGAATACTTTCCAAGAGTCCACCGCATATTCCTACATCGTGTGGCATCCATACATGCCAAATCATTCGCATCAACTTTCATATGAAAATTCTCGGCCTTTAAATCATTTTCCTATAGATTAAGAGTAGTGATAAAGAGATCGATGGTTTTTGGCCGAAAATTTATTGCGACTGATTTGGCATTATTTTATTACTTAAATACTTTCCAAGAGTTCACCACTTATTCGTACAACGTGTTGCATCCACACATGCCAAATCATTCGCATCAACTTTCGTATGAAAATTCTCGGCCCTTAAATAATAGATCATGTTTTACTATTGTAAAAACCAGCGTAACAATGTATAATGTAATCAGATTTTATTGGTTAGCTTCGGATTATTGCATATGTGATGAATTACTTATTACACCGTACATACCTTAATTCATGATCAATTAATTTGGTTGATTCTTTATATGACCAAATTTTATTGAAATTTGTAATTACTATTAAAATATTTTAGGAATATCTATCAATTATGTAAAGAGCATATTTAGGATATTTTTTATGTTTAGGATATTTTCTATGTTTAGAAGGTATTAGAATATTTAGGAATATCTGTCAATTATATAAAGAGTATATTTAGGATATTTGTTTTCTATATTTAGAAGTTTAGTTAGTGCGTCTATATTGTATATATATTGGCCCTCTATGGCTTGTGACATGAATATACACACACAGAAATTTTTTTCTCAAAATTTTATATGGTATCAAAGCTTAGTTAAAAAAAAAAAAACGTCATGACTAACGAGGGATAGAGTGCAGGGCGTGGATAAAGTAATACGCCAAAGGTGAATATAGCCAATGTAATTGGGCAGCTATCATCATCAATAGCAGCAACGGAAGAAAATACAGCTTCTAGGACCTTGACAGCAGAACAATGGTCATTCTTTCTCAATTTGTTGAATACGTGCAAACCGGGTATTAGTGAGAAGATGAATGGTAAGGATAATCTGAATTGGATTATTGATTCCGGTGCTTCATAACATATGACAGGTACTTTAGAATGTTTAACAAGTTTGAAAGAAATTGTGGCATGTTCAATTGGATTACCTAATGGAGAGCAGGTGATTGGCATTGAAGGAGGGATCAATTTGTTTAGGAAAACATATCAAACTAGATAATGTTCTCTATGTTTCAAATTTGAATTGTAATTTGATATCTGTGTCGCAATTGCTTGATGGCTCTAATTGTAATGTCCAATTTACTGATAAAATTTGTGTTATACAGGACCGTACCTTGAGGATGGTGATTGGAACGGGTGAACAGTGCAAGGGACTTTATTATTTGAAGTCAGCAGTATCAGTCCAAGCATGCAAGACAAGCCATATAGATTCTTTTGAATTATGGCATAGAAGGATGGGGCATCCGTCTGCAAAAATTGTAGAATCTCTTCCTCAAGTTGAATTTAGTAATAGTTCAGTAAAAAATAAACCATGTGACATTTGTTTGAGAGCTAAACAAGTAAGAAAAGTTTTTGTTTCTAGTAACATTAAAGCAAATGAAATTTTTGAATTAATTCATTGTGATTTGTGGGAACCTTATCGTGTTAATGCTTCTTGTGGGGTCTCGTATTTCTTTACCATTGTTGATGATTTTTCTAGGAGTATATGGATATATTTGTTAACTGAAAAAACAGAAGTGGAACTTGTCATGCGTAATTTCTTTGCCATGACTAAAAGACAATTTCAAAAAGATGTGAAGATAGTTAGAAGTGATAATGGGACTGAATTTGCTGGCTTGCATAATTATTTTTCTGAAAATGGAATTTTACATCAGACCTCATGTGTAGGAACACTTCAACAGAATGGACGTGTTGAGAGGAAACATCGTCATATTTTAAATGTGGCTAGAGCTTTAAGATTTCAGGCCAATGTTCCCATCAAATTTTGGAGAGAATGTGCTCTAACAGCTGCATACTTGATCAATCGGACTCCTTCTAAGTTATTAGGAGGAAAGACTCCTTATGAGATACTGTTTGGTAAACCTTCTAGTTATAATCACATTCGAAATTTTGGGTGCCTGTGTTATGCTCGGAACTTAAATAGGGAAAAAGACAAGTTTGCTAGCAGGAGTCAACATTGTTTATTTGTAGGATATCCTTTCGGAAAAAAAAGGATGGAAAGTTTATGATCTTGATACAGGAAAATATTTTGTATTTAGGGATGTTGTGTTCTCTGAATCTGAATTTCCATATGCTGATAAGGAAGGTGTGCAACCAGATCTTGTACAAGATGCTTCTTTCGATATCACCAATCATTTTAATGGTGAATTGAATGAGGAAGACGAAAGTGAGGTACTTGAGAATTCCACTATGACTCAAAGTGATAATAACGACCGGGGGGGTGTCATTAAAATCTTGGGTGAATCTGTTCCAGAACAACTTGGACGGGGTCATAGAACAAAAAAAGCTTCTACTTGACTGCGAGATTTTGTGACATATATTGCACAACAAATAAGTCCCTCTGTATGTTCCTCCAATCTAATTCCGTCCACAGGTACCTCCTATCCTATAGCACATTATGTAAATTGTGATAAATTTTCTCCACAATATCGTTCTTTCTTAGCAGCTATGACAGCTGAAAAGGAGCCTGTTTCTTATATTCAGGCCATCAAACACATTCGATGGAAAGAAGCCATGATGAAAGAAATTGAGGCACTTGAGGCTAATGGGATATGGACTGTGGAAGATTTGCTATAGGGAAAGCAAGCCATAGGCAGTAAATGGGTTTACAAGATCAAATATAACTCAGATGGTTCGGTTGAACGTTATAAAGCTCGATTAGTGATTCTTGGCAATAATCAGATTGAAGGAATTGACTATAATGAGACCTTCGCTCCTGTTGCAAAAATGGTTACTATACATACTTTTCTTTCAGTGGCAGCAACAAAGGGATGGGAACTCCATTAAATGGATGTTCATAATGCATTCTTGCATAGAGATTTAGAAGAAGAGGTGTACATGAAGATGCCACCTGGGTTCTCTACTTAACAGCTTGGCAAAGTTTGTCCATTACGTAAATCACTTTGTGGGTTACGATAGGCCCCTCGATGTTAGTTTTCCAAATTGACAACTGCATTAAAGCGGTATGGATTTCTTCAATCTCAATTTGATTATTCATTGTTTACTTTAAATCGAGACAAGATACATTTAAGTATACTGGTGTATGTCGATGATCTTGTTATTGCGGGGAATAATGGAGTTGCCATTCAGAAGTTTAAAGATTATTTATGCCACTGCTTCTACATGAAAGATTTGGGAACATTAAAGTATTTTTTAGGCGTAAAGGTAACTCGAAATCAAGAAGGAATTTTTCTTTGCCAACGTAAATATGCTTTGGATATTATCAGTAAAGCTGGATTATTGGGTGCTAAACCATCTGGTTTTCCCATTGAACAAAATCATCATTTAGCCTTAGCAAAAAATGCATTGTTGGCAAATTCAGAGAAGTATCGGAGATTGGTAGGAAGATTGATTTATTTGACTCTTACTTGACTTGAGTTGTCTTACAGTGTTCATATTTTGGCACAATTTATGCATCAACCAAGGGAAGCTCATTGGGAAGCAGCTTTGCGCATAGTTCGTTATTTAAAGGGCAGTCCTAGACAATGAATACTTTTACAAGCTAATAGTGATCTTCGGTTGTATGCTTATTGTGATTTTGATTGGGGGAGTTGTCCTTTAACTCGACGATCTCTTATTGGATATTTTGTTATGTTAGAGATTTCTCCCATTTCTTGGAAGACTAAAAAGCAACATACAGTGTCGAGATCCTCTGTTGAAGCAGAATATCGTTCCATGGCTACTACTGTGTGTGAACTGAAATGGTTAAAGGGTCTTTTGCTGTCTCTCGGTGTTGTATACTCTCATCCTATGCTGTTGTATTGTGATAGTCAAGCAGCTTTACACATTAGTGCAAATCCCGTGTTTCATGAGCGCACAAAGCACATTGAAATCAATTGTCATTTTGTTCGTGATGAGATTCAACATGGACATGTTCAGACTGCTTATATACGTAGCTCTGAGCAACTTGCTGATATTTTTACTAAGGCATTGGGGATACAGCAGTTTGGGTATCTTCTACGCAAGTTGGGGGTTTGCAATCTTCACGCATCAACTTGAGGGGAGGTATTAGAATATTTTAGGATTTGTAAATATCTGTCTATTATGTAAAGAGTATATTTAAGATATTTGTTTTCTATGTTTAGAAGGTATTAGAATATTTTAGGAT
>JAMXBB010000009.1:40252964-40264046 GCA_024138015.1 Lumnitzera littorea
CACCAACTTGAGAGGGGGTATTAGAATATTTTAGGAATATCTGTCAATTATGTAAAGAGTATATTTAGGATATTTTCTATGTTTAGAAAGTATTAGAATATTTAGCAATATCTGTTAATTATGTAAAGAGTATATTTAGGATATTTGTTTTCTATATTTAGAAGTTTGGTTAGTGCGTCTATGTTGTATATATATTGGCCCTCTTTGGCCTGTGACATGAATATATACACACAAAAATTTTCTTCTCAAAATTTTATAATTACAGAAGAAAAAAAGTTTTATTGAAATTTATGAATGTAACTAGTTTAATGTGATATTCAGTTTATGAGCCTTGGCACTACTGCTTAAATTACTTTCTTGCTGATTAGAAGATCATGAGTTTGAGAGGCGTAAATGGACTTTTCGCAAAATGTGAAAGAAAGGCTTTGAGAATACAAAGCCGTTACATCCCATATTTTTCTTTAATTTATTCTCTTAACATGACATGTTGCTACATGTAACTAGTAATTGAAACTTTGACCGGCATCATCAATGGTAATTGATATCTATAATTGTAATAATTAAATAAGTACTAAAGATCTTTTTTTTTTTTTAATTCTGAAAATGAATTATTTTCCTCATTTGTAATGATTTTCTTTCCATTACCCTTTTTTTTTTTTGGGAACAAAATATTCGTTCCATTGGAGAGGTCCTTTTCACTTATCAAAAAGTTCTAAAATGTAATTCTTGTGAGATAGTGCACTTAAAATACATTTGTCTTTGTGAAATAGCAATGTCTCTATATTTTTCTTCGTGAAAAAAGATTTAATCGTGAATCGATGAGGATAAAAGAGTTTCCATCTATCAAGGTTTTATTGATGACTCTTCCAAGTATCCTAAAAAAATATGAATATATATATATATATATATTTTTTTTAATTTCTTAATACGTATCGTGGAATATCCCATTACATTTCCTTTCTAATATATCAGATGGCTGACAGGAGTCGCATTTTTTTCACTCCACCAAACATACACAAGAGCCAGCCTTCTTCTTCATTGCAAGAGAATAGACTCATGTCGTTAGAAGTAAAACGACCCCTTTTATAGTTTATATAATAATAGCATGGCATCGTTTAAAGTTAAAACATTTTGTACTTCTCAACTCTGGGAAATAACGGAATTTAGCAATCTCCCTTGAGCTGAAACTAAAACGTCCCTTTCCCAAGCTTAAGTGAAGCAGTTTTTAATATATTAGGAAGTTGGGGATGGTGAGGGTTATAAGTGGGTGAACCAAACCCGTTAAAATGGTGACTTAATCCCTTGAAGCACAAAGAAAAGAGTCCACCAACCTCACCACCAATGTCACATGTCACTTCAGTTAGCGAATTGCGGTTTAACTGAATTCTCTCGAAAAAGGAGTCAAACAAACCACAACAAAATCCTATAAACTATAGGACAGTTTTATAGATACCTCGATAACATATATTCTAGGTGGCTTTCTTGACCTCATCACCTTCGTACCACAGACTCTTATTTAGTCTTTTAAAGCATGTTGCAAAATAAAATGTAATAAATAGTAATGGGTCCCCCTTTTCATAGTCGCTTTAGATTTTCAGTCACAGTTATGGACGATGTATGAATAAGATTATGTTAAAAAAATGTTTAGAGCACACCTAAGACTTTATATACAAGAATGATTCATCACGTGAATAGATTAATAATGTACGAGTATCAGTAAAATTTTAATATATCAAAACATAAATAGTAATTTTGTAAAAGCTACCTAGTATGACTAATATATGTTTAAATAGGAAAATTACATGTTTACTATGAAAATTAAAGAAAAATTACACAAATATCAATTATATAAATAAAGTGAGAAAATTGTAAGTGCAATTTTAAATTTTGTATTAATATCGTATTTATTAAATACAACATACATTGATTTACAAAATGTGATATAATTCTTATATAAAATAAAAAATTAACATCGTATTTATTTGATATAACATACATTAATTTGCAAAATGCGATATAATTCCTATATAAAATAAAAAATGCAATATCACTACTCCCAAGTTTCAAACCCATGACTACAAAAATATCTATGTGCACCTTGACTACTAAGCCACTATGTTATATTTGTTATGTATAATAAAATGGTATTTATTAAATACGATATAACAATGATACTCAATTTATTAAATCGCAAGTTACAAATGCGAGATAGTTATAAATTATGATATCGATTTAGTATTGATAATTAGGTAATTAATGTTAAAATAATAGTAGATATGTATTGAACCCATAGTTAAATATTATTAATACTTATCTAGCACTTATCCATAGCATTAGGTATTAACACTAATGTATTTTTTCTCTATAGACAATGTTGAATATTTGTTGAATGAGAACTAAGATTAAGAGTGAGTTTGTTTCATCAAAAAGTTTTTTAAACTTTCTTTTAAAATTTTCCTTGCAATCAAAACTTTGTAACAGTTTAATATTATCGTTGTAGCCCGAAAAGGTCTTCAATGCTACTACTTGTGGAGACATAGAGACAGAAGGCAAAAACGATTCCGAGGCACCTGTAGCAGTGGTTAGTAACCACAAACAGTGCCAATGGAAAATGAGGAAGACAATCTTCTGTTTTTTCTATTTTCAAAAAATAAGAAAATAAAAACACCACCATTTGGCATCAATGGTGATCTTCATCTTTCATCACTAGCTACCTTACCGCTAAAGGTCATCAATAATTGCAACTTCTTAAGTCTTATTATAATAATATATGACAATTTTAGAGCTTAAATTATGTAGGATGTTTTAAAAAATTCAGAAAATGTTTTACACAAAAGAAACACGTTCTAATATCATACTGGAATCACTAAAAAACGAAAAAAAGGAGAAAGAAAGAAATTGATCACAAATTATATATACAATGACACTCATTAAGAAAATTTTTTTTCCTTGACATAATAAAATAGTAAATTTCTCCCATCATTATGAAAGGGGTACTTAATTGTATGCATACGACATGGATTTTTTACTTACTATTCGTTGCTTCAAATTGGAAAGGTGGGACAACAACCAAACCATACAAAGAAAGAACAATTTTTATGGACGATGAGTGATGTAATACAAATTACAATGTTCTCCGCGCAAGTTAGTTAAGGATTGTACTCACATTTTACAAAGATATAACGAACCGATTGTTCTAATTTATAAATCTTTTATCTTGATCAGGATCATAAGAAACAATGACATTGTGATAATCAATTAATCATAATAATATTATTATGTGCAGTCACTAAGAAAGTATGGTAATTTGTATGAGAGGTTCTAGTTGAAATTATTCTGTCCATAGTTCGTATAAGCATAAAAATACATAAAATTAGTCGAATACTTCAAGTTGTAACAGTATTTATTTATGTTATAATTGTATCTTCTATATCAAGTGGAGATAGGCACAATTTCATTCAGTATAGTACAATTTACTCTTTTAAATTAAATGAACCTAATATTATGGTTTGATTCTTTTTTTAATCTAAATCTAACCTTACAATTTGGTTTATAATTTCAAACCTAAAAAATTTGATTCAATTTATGGTTTGAAAAAAAAAAATATATATATAATTTTTTTTTAAAGAAATGAAAGGGGACATTACGAGGACTACAAATCCTGAATCAGTTTGATCATCTGAAGCTAGGAAAGAAGTAACCAGAAGCCAACCTCCGTAATACTCATAAGCATTCTTGGTCAGAAACATAATACACGAGAAGTTGTCTAGAAGCCACAAAAATTCCAAAAGCTTAGTTTTGATTTTCCTTATTTCACATCCGTTAATTTTGAAAAGTCATAACTTTTTGCATACATAGAGTCATGGAGCTTGCAGCATATTAATAAAAACTAATTTAATTCTATCTTTAGCTTTGGAGCAAATTACTACGCTATTTGGATTTATCTAGAGAGCTCATTTTCCAGAGTTTTGGTAAGATATAGATCGACAAAGATTTCCTTTGTTAGTTAGGAAAGTTATTTTTTTTTTATTTTCTTTCCTTTATTTGTAGGATTCGTTGTACGGTTATTATGTTATTTGTACCATATATCGGATTTTTGAATCTTTTGTCAATAATGCATTAAATTCTCCTATATTGTGCCTATCACACTTATGTGCTACATCATGATAAATGAGAAATGAAAATTTAGAGTATTGTGTTTGCATTTCAGGGCACAAATGTGCAGCTAAGAGTTTAGAAACTTAGCAATTGAGGAGGTCACATTTGATATGGGGTGGAGCACATGCACATAAAGTGACTAAATTAAGAGACTTTGATATTGTTAATTTTGCAAAAGTATAAGTTGTATGATTCATACAAAGACATCATTTTAATTTTGTTTTACCTTTCATGGCTTGATTCATTTTGCAAATTTTTGAATCTATAAAATATGGTTTGCTTTAGTTCATAATTTTTTAATTTTGAAAAATCGTTTGAACTTAATTTACAGTTCAGTTTAGTTTAATCCAATCCTATTCATAATTTAGTCTTTTTTTTTCCTAGCCTTAATATTGAATATCGTGTTAATTTCGTAATTTATATTACAATTGTGTCTCTAGTTATGTTAGAATCACGTTCATATTATCATGTTGTATTAGAAACTTCCGATTTTATCCATAATTTTATTTAACTTTAACAGCAGCCAAATTTACTTTAATTTAAAATTTAAATAAAAATCATATGTTGCAACGGGAAAATATGATAAAAAAAACTACTAGATTTCTTTGTCTCATTTTTCATGCATTCTCTTTCATAAATAAATTGTTTTCATTTATTTATGATATAATTACACAATTCGACTGTTCACACTAGCCAAATAATTTAGAGTATGCGGCTTATGGGGCTATAAAGTAGATGCAATAAGAAGCCTATTGATAATCTTATAAGTATGGGACCATTGGAAAAAAAGTAAATAATAAATAAGGGGAAATGTTAAAATACTTCCTAAATTTTTGTTGTTATTAGACAAAGGAAAATCTACAACCTTAACTTTTTAAATTGTATGACATTTTTATTTATTAGGTGCACTAAATATGATATATAATACAATCCATAGCACATATTAATTTTGCTGATAATACAATACTCAACACGTGCTATGAATAACACAAATAAAATCAAATATATGGTCTAGGTACCATATATTATATATGTGGTATATATCTAAAATTTTATCTATAGTTTGTAATATACTTAACTATATAGATGAAATCATACATATATATTTCGCGATTTAATATATTAATTTATGAATATTATATTTATATAGTATTTAAGAGAGAGAGAGATAATGAAAATGTTATTTTTTCTTGCAGATTATATTGATCTTTGATAGCTTAAAACTAAGAAATAAATACGTTAAGTTATAATTTTAAAGATTTGAACAAATTTTGATATAAAAGACTTATTTTTATAGATGAATTTTAAATTTACATACTAAAAATGAAGATATTTTATAAAATCATAACAAATCTTAACAAAAGATTTATTTTCGATAAACTAATATATTTTATGATGGATAAAAAAAGATGAGAATCATAAATTTGAAAAAGAAAAAAAAAAAACAAATTATGGCTGGCATGAATATAGTAACCAACCAAATTTACATCTATTTATATGAAAATATCGCAATTTGAATTTGAATTTAATTCCAATTTCATGTGATGAGGAATGATAATTGAATTTAATGCATGTATGCAAGTTAATGTGGCTTAAATTATTACTAACAAATGATGCACCTACATATATATGTGTAAAATATATAATTTTTCTTAACAAATTTTAAATATAACTACTAAGATAAATGTAATATTTAAAAAAAAAATAAAAATTTACCAAAAATAATATAAATAGGTATTAATAGATAAATGAATAAAATATATTTTAACAAATATTAATTCAGCTCTTTATATATGCTTTAATATAATACCATTTAAGTGATGTGGAGATAGATATGGAGTATTACCTCAATTATATAGATATAAGAAATAGATAGATTTAGAAATAAAAACAAATGTAGTAGATATAGATGTAGATTGATATAAAAGATATTTTTTGAAGCCTATTAAAGTAAAAATTGTTGATAAGGGATTTTGGATGTGCATCCTTTAAGCCCATACTAACCTCCTTAGGCCTTAGGTTGACTTGTTTAGGCCTAAGACCAAAGTAATCTCTCCATGATCGACCTAAATGAAGGGTCCCCAAATGAGGACTAAATGCTATTTGACTCTTGATTTCACTTTAGATCGGAAATGACTACTAAATGTTAATGGATGAAGTTTTAAGACTTGGTCAATAATACTTCCTATATATCTAGAACACGATGGCTAACGCAAATCACTTTCTAGGCTTAGTGGATGCTACAACGTATAGGACATGCCCTTAAATTCTTGCCAGCTCCACTCTATAAATGGATGTAACTCACAAATGGTAAAGGCATCTTAACACCCTTGTGTACTCTATACATAAGCTCTCTTACACCCTCATTCTTTCACTTTCCTTCTCCAATGTTTGCTAACTTAAGCATCAGAATAGTTATACTATACAATACTTTAGTGCCCCTTAATATGTACTATTTTGTAGGTCCACTTATTACTCGCTCAAGGTCGAGTCTAACTTAACTCTATTGGTAAAATCCGACTAAAAACATTTGGCATCGTCTATGAGAAACAAGCTTAAATTCCAATTTAAACTAACTATCATTTGATTATTCCAAACACTCTTTATTTAACTTAACATGTCAAGAGTTAGAAACCTAATTGATGAACAGTGATAGCTGGAGAATCTATAAAAGACCCTTGAGATGGTCTTAGCAAAGAATATAGAATTTGAGGCCTAAAATAAGGATTTAAAGGCCAAATTGGATGAGTTGGAAAGGCAAAGTAGGTTTCTTTCCATTATAGACACTTTGGATGCTCAAGACAACTATAATTTTCACCATCACCAGGAAAAGAATCGAGCACCTCCACTAGCCTTGGCTACATAGAATCAGTAGGTACAATTTATAGCCACCTGCGATTGTGCCCTTGTTGGCAATCAATAGCTAACTCTTATGGGGGTATAGCCTAATTTGTTGCTCATGGTTGCCATCTAATAGATAATGCTAACTTGAATGAGCTCCATGAAATGGTGAAGAGGTTCTCTAAGAAGTAAGAGAGTAAGGCTATTGAGGTTACTAGTCAAGTTGTTAGTAACAAAACCTCTTTCACTAGGGAGGTCTAGGACGAGGTCTTTCCTCCTAATTCCAAGCTCTTTACCCTAGACCTACATAACGAAACTAGTATCCATATGACCATTTACTTCACTTTCATACCTTGATGAACCTTTATGGTCATAGGGATGTGATCATGTGTAAGGCTTTCCTAAGTACCTTAAGGAAGGCAGCTTAAATGTGGTTCAACTACCTCTCTAAGAATTCTATCCCATCCTTCGATGAGCTTGCACATCACTTCATTTTTTGGGTAAGGAAGCCAAATCCAAGGATACGTCATCCTTGTATCTCATTTGTGAGAAGGAAGGGGATAACCTTCATGATTTTGTGGCACGGTTAAATAATGCTATAGTTGAAATCGATCATTTGGATGAGAAAGTAGCTATTTAGATTGCTTGGCTTGGCATTTAGCTATTTGGCGGCTTCTTTTACTTTGTTTATAAGAGCAAACCAAATACCTAGGCTAAGTTTTAGCAGAAGGTCCAGAAGTACATAGACTAGAAGGATAACATCCGTGTTTGCATGAAGCCAACTTGGAAAAGTTAGGTAGAAGAAGGAGAGGGATGAGGATTCCCTTAGCGGTAAGGTATTTGGCTACCATGAGGAAGGTAGCTCTAAGGACGGGACGTGTCTACTACGCATCTCGACGTACGCCCGATGTATGCCCAACGTACACCTCTAAACCGACCTCTTAGGAAAGTTTACATGGAAAATCCATAGGATGGGATTTGTAGACACCCCATTTTTGTCTCTTGTAGTTATAGGTTTTTTTTTTTTGGAATATGAAAAAAGGCTCATAATTTAGAAAAATGCAAAAAAATTAAGAAAATTTAGGGAAAAAACACAAAAAATAGAATTTTTAGGAAAATACAGAAGAAAAAGTAGAAAAATCACAAAAGTAAAATATATTAATTTTTAGGATAAATAAGAGTCTAGGGTCATTGAGTTACATAGATTGAGTAATTCATTTTTAGAGTTGAATAAGTGCACACAACCACTAAAATTAGGCTTCATTTGAAAATTATTGTTTAAGTTTAATTTTGAATTAAAGTTAGTTTTATAGTAGTATTTTTATTTACTTATTTATTTGTTTCTACTTAAAAAGATTTATTAATTAAATTAAAAAAAATAAAAAAGAAGGGAGGATTAGATTAGGTGTAAGACCTGGTCCATATCAAACAGGGCCCAAGGCCTTAAATGTAGACAAGATCCACGCTTGCAAGCTTGAGAAGCAGTTGCCTCTCTTTTTCTCAATGTGTGGGTTGGGCACATGGCATATGGCCAGTATGTAACCATGTGCTAACCTCCATCTCTATGCGCGAACTATAGGAAGAGTAAAAGAGAATTAAAAACCCCACATGATTCCTCTTATTTTTAATCCAATTGAACTAAACTTTTAGCTAAATTTGATCAAATAAAATATGAGAATTAATTATGGATTCGAAGTACTTTTGAATAGTACTCATATTGTGTTTGAATTCATCTATCTTCTTAGTCAAAATAGTTACTAAATCACTCTAGAGCTTGAGGCTAATTTGGCCATTTTTTCTCTTTCTAAGTTTACTCCAACTTGTTTCAATATAAATACCATGCCTTGGTTCTACTTCCTCCCTCAACTTCTCATCTCCCAAACTCCTAACACCCATTTCGATCTTTCTCTCTCTCTACACTTACGATACATTCTCTTTCTCTAAATCCTTACCGCTGCTTAAAGATTTTTAAGTAAGCTCACTACCCCTAAAAACTTCCCCTTGCCCTAAACTCTCAAACTCTAAGCAAACCATCGTGGAACCCTTGTAGCCCTTTGAACCATAACCTTTTGGTAGTTATCTCTAGAAACTACAACTATGATGAGTTTCCTAGCACCTTAAAACCCCGTAACACACTCCCCTTTCGTACCTAGCCACCTTCACACAGTTGAGCCATCACCACCTTTGTCGACCTAAATTTAAAAACACCACCAAGTCACTATGATTCATTGAGGCACTAGCTCGAATTCTCTTTTTTCTAATAAGAATCTCATGATTCTTGCACTTCTCAATTGAAATGATGCCTAGAAGCTGTTGTAGAGTATAGATTCAACTGACATCTTCTTCTTCCTTTAAGATCCGACCTGCTACCCATTTCGAGCTCCAAAATTGGATTCGACTCAAGTCCACCACATCTGACCCATGCCCTGGCCTTGATTGGTTCGACCTTCTCATTTTTTCTTTATTTTACATCTTGTTCTATATTTTTTATTTTTATTTTTATTTTTTTTGTGTTTTTATTTTGTTTGTTTAATTTTCATGATTCTAATTATATTTTAAATAAAAAAATTTGGAAAAAAAAGAAAGAAAAAAAAAGGAAAGAAAAGAGAAAAATGAAAAGAAGCAGAAATAAAAGAAAAAAAAAAGAAAGAAAAAGAAAAAAAAAGAAACAAAGGGAAGCATAATTTTTTATTCTCTCTTTAGTCAAAACATGAATAATGGGAAAAATAATAATAATAAATAATAAAATATTTCATTACTTAGAAAAACCGTTTTCTAAATAAATAAAAACAATCAATCCTTTCAATTAAGGCCTTGCATATAGTTTTCAAATAAAAAAACCCTAATTTAGGACCCTTTTATAAATTTTCAAAATAAAATGAGTTTGGCTAAGAGATGTCAACTTGACCATCTTTCGAGATTAAAATGAACCAACAAATTGAAGTTTTTGAAAATGAACTACAAAAGTTTGATATCAAATAGCGGGTATATAGATATTTGTATAAAGTGACAAGGCAACTTAAAATATGGAATGTTTACTTTTTTCCATCTTTGTAAATAGTAATTTAATTATCCTTTTTAGATGTTATTTATTTGTCTACATGTGATTAGATGTTTTGTTTTAGAAAAGGTATTATTGAAAAGTAAATCTAAATTCGGAAAGTAAAAGCGGTACCTGTTTATGTTTTAATAAGATAGCCCCCCAGATCTAAAATCTCTAGTTTTAAATTCGTTTCTAAAAATTGGTTTTATCAAAAGAGTGATAGCTAAGTTATAACCAATTTACTTAATTGGTTATAACTTAACTCTTTTTTCTAACTTCGATTGGGTGGTGACTTTGAATAATTTTCAAAAGAAAAACCAAGTTTTTTTTATCAGAGATTAGTATTAAATGGGTTAGGCTTTAATACTAATCAGGTTAAGAAAAATAATAAAAATTGGGAAAAAATTAGGCTCGACAAGATTGCTCCAAAAGCCTACCAAAAGGAGGGGTAATCTTAACTGGAGGAATTTGACAAGTATTGTCAGTTCTATGATGACTACGACTACACTATAGATGAATGCTTTCAATTGAAGAACATCGTGGAGAATGCAATCTAAGGAGGCTACTTTGGAGATTACATCATCAATGCCAATGATCGTGGTGAGTGGCTTCCCTAGAGATGGTGAACTGAAGAGGCCCATGATGAGGACAATAATGACCATCATAATAATCACACCCCCCAATGGCATCATCAACATTATAGTTAGGGGACCTTGTCCAAGGAGTTAGTTGAGCTTAAGTAGCTCGACTAGTGCCCCATCCAAAGTGATGTCAGTAAGGGAGAAGAGGCAGAGGTGGGATATCTCAATCTCCTTCTCTAACGAGGACCTCAAGGGAGTTGAGACCCCTCACTAATACGCCATGGTTATCTGGGTAAGGATCTTTGGTTTTGAGATCCTAAAAATAATGATGGACACTGGTAGCTCTACTGACATCCTCTTGAGGCATACATATGACAAGATGCAGAAGAAACTGCTTGTTTAGGTGAAGCCGTACTACTACAATCCGATTGACTTCAACTGCCTCGGGTAACTAAAACT
>JAMXBB010000009.1:40264434-40359693 GCA_024138015.1 Lumnitzera littorea
GGGGGGGGGGGGGGGGGGGGGGTTGGGTGTCAAATTTAAGGGCATCATTATCCTCGATATGGAATTCGGTAATGATGACAATGTCGCCATGTACCCTGTCGAGTTTATTATGGTAGGCTACCTATTCTTCTACAAAGTTATATTGGGATAACTAAGCTTAACTAGTTTTAGGGTCATCATATTGTCCTTTCATCTCAAGGCTAAATTCCTGACTTCAATTAGGGTAGGAATTTGTAGATGTGATTAGAAGCTCTGTAGGGAGTACTATTTGAAGGCAGTTAGAGGAGATAGTATCTTTGCATTTAAGATTAGATTGTCGGAGAAATTAGCTGAGAGAGGTGAGTTGGATGAGAAGAATGAGGAGGTACAAATAGGTAATAGTCTTAACCATACCACTTGGTTAGGCAACTTGATACCTCTTGAGTTGAAAGAGATAATCACCCATCTCTTCAAGTCTAATGCGGATTAATTTTCTAGATTATCATTGGATATGCCCAGCATATCGACTGACTTGGCAACTTACTACCTCAAAATTGATTAGAACATTTGGCCTATCAAGCGAAAGAAGAGGCATTTCACCTTGGAATGAGATGTTGCTATTGAACAAGAAGTACATAAGCTAATTAAGGCCAACTTTGATAAGGAGGATAAGTACCCGACCTAGTTAGACAATATTGTACTAGTCAAGAAAAAGAATGGGAAGTGGTAGATGTGCGTTGACTACACCAATCTCAACAAAGCCTACTCAAAAGATTGTTTCTCCTTCCTTAGAATCGATTGATTGGTGGAATCTACGTCAGGCCATGTGCTACTGAGATTCATGGATGCCTTGTTGGGTTATAATCAAATCAAGATGGACCTAAATGACAAAGTCTACACCTCCTTCATCACAAATTTTGGCATTTACTGTTATATGATGTGCCCTTTGGTTTAGAAAATGTTTAGGCAATTGACTAAGAGACGGTGACCAACCTATTTAAGCCCTAGCTTAGGTACAACATGGAGATAGACATTGATGACATGATCATTAAAAGTAAGTGGCCTTGATGACCACATTCAGGACTTATAGGAGGCTTTCAATTAGATGCGAAAGTTTGACATGAAGCTCAACTAATAAAAGTACGTTTTTTGGGGTGCCCTTTAGGCAAGTTCCTCAGCTTCTTGGTTACTTAGCATGGCCTAGAAGATAACTCGGAGAAGATTGATGCTATACGGAGCACGAAGCCCCTTACCACCATAAAGGGAGTGTAAAAGCTCACTTGTATGGTAGTTGCATTGATAAGACTTATCTCTCGAAGCGTGGACTGATGTGCAAAGTTCTTTAAAATTTTAAAGAATCTTAAAGGGTTCAATTAGACTCCTTAATATTTGGTTACCTTTAAGGAACTACAAGCATTCTTAGAGCAGTTACCTATCCTGTTGAAGCTCGTCTTAAGAAAAAACTTGTATCTCTATCTTGTTGTTAATAACCAGGTACTCTCTTCAATATTGGTCTTGGCTAAAGGAAGAGAACATAGGCTTATCTACTATGTCAATCACATCTCTTAGGGACCTAAGGTTGGGTATTCAAAGATTGAAAAGTTTGCTTTAGTTGTTGGATTATAATAAGGCATCTCTACCCTTACTTCCAAGCTCACTAAATAAATGTCTTGACTAGCCAGCTACTACATCGTATTCTAAAAGCCTAATGTGTCTGGATGAATGGTGAAGCATGTACTGGAGTTTAGTGTGATATCCCTGAAATTAGCATTTAGGACATGAACACCTAAATATTAGAGAAAAGCCTCATTTTTGTATGATTAGGGTCGAAGATTGACTTATGACGTTTGAGAAAATAACCCAACTAGGTTACAAATTTACTAGAAACTTAGTAACCCTAATCAAGGAATTCTGATAGGCTTGGGAGTAAAAAATATAATAAAATAGCAATAATATAATCAAAATAGTGAGGATTTAATTTATGTGAGTCCTTAAAGTCGTATTTAGGATAATCATATTTAGATGTAAGACTTTTGGAAAAATTTCTCCAATTGAGTTCAAATTTTACGACTATATTAGAAAAGTTAGCTAAAGTGACATAGTAAAGTTATGTTTTAAAATAATATACTAAAAGTTCAACTTTGGCCTTAGAAGTGTAGTTATTCAATATAGTGTAAAATTTATCAGAACCTTTAAAATCGAGTCTAAAATGTGATGAGTCCTAAAGATAAGTTATTTAAGCTATAAAAGGAAACAATATAACATAATATACTATATGAATATACATGTATTTTTGCGAATATACCTAATATATATATAATAATTATATTTGTAAGTTAACATAAAAATTTAAAATTATATTAGATAAGCCATAAATTCACAAAAATTAAAAAGAAAATATATCTTAAAACTAAATACATGAGCAAAACATAATTATATGAGTGTGATTACTCATTACACGTACCAAATATGTAGGATATATATATACGTATATCAGTAAAATTGTTGAACATTAATATAATATACACAAAATATTAATATTTTGCTTAAAAATCAATAAAACAAATCCAAATTAGTTGGGAAAAATTTGGAAATCACGTAGTCATCCAACAATTAATCAAATGGTGAGTAAAAAGTTCAATCCAAGAGGATTTAACACCTTCTCCTTTGGAATTTGTGAAAGAAAAAGAAAAAATAATTAAAAAAAATTATAACTGACCCAAATCTATATAAATAGGAACCTAGGAGAATAGTCATTATATTTTGGAACCTTAAATAACACAAGAAAAATATGGAAAAAATTATACAAAAATAGAGACAAAATTAGAAAAAACAAAGCAAGGATCGAACAAGGCAAGTTCCTTAACACCTTGATAACCTGACATGGAACCCTGCTATCCCTTAGTAAAGCCACCACTGACGACACTGACAAACCCTTACCAACTGACAGTGGTTGGAGCTTTGATAAATGAGTATGCTAAAATCCTACCCTGTTTTTCCATATTTTCTAAAAAATATTAAATCAATTACTAAAAATCTAAAAAAAATTATTTTAAAGTTATTTCTAAGATGCTTTCTTGTTGTATTTTTATTTTTGTAAAATTATGATTACTTTGTAAACTTCTTTAAGGTACTATTCACTTGAATTTTCAAATTAAAAATAAATACATTAAACCAAGTTGTTTTAACTTGAAATTTTTTTTTTGTAGAATATATATTATATGTAATTCATTGCTATGTAGCCCAATTTTGATTTTATATATAGCTAGTATTTATTGCATTTTTAGGTCCTAAAAATGGCTAAAAATAGGGTAATTTAGGAGATAAATTGATTTTTATAAAATTGATTGATGGATGTCCAATAACTTTTGGAGACTTGTAATAATGTTAGCACGTATTAGAAATAATTTGGTATAAAAATGATATTATTTGTTTAATTAATTGCAAATCAAGGGTAAAAACGTAATTATCCATATATAGGTGATAAGCCCAATGCCATGAAACCACTTGCTAAGTTAATTCATTATATTTTTTTGAGTCTACAAAAATTTTCGTGGATTTATTTGGTGATCCTAGTTATTTATTATGAATTTTCCTGATTAAATAGCTTAATTTACTAGTCGTCATACGTCTTTAGCAATATTTATTATGAATTTTCCTGATTAAATGGCTTAATTTACTAGTTGGGATATGTCTTTAGCAATATTAGAATAAAAAAGTGATAATTAATTAAATAAATCCTAAATATATATAACCTAGTCAAGTGTGATTACTAGCTATTTATGTTATATTTTATAATACTCTATAAACTCAAACTATGATATATACATGTTAAGGATAAGAAAGTACTAGTTTTATCACATTTTACTTAAAAGTTTTATAAAACTATACTTTTTTTTTAGTAATATGATATTAATGTGATATTATTTATGGTATGAGTATATATGTGAATTAGAGTTAAAAATATCACTTAAAAGCTGTTTTTTTTAAACTGGATTACATATAACGTACCATTGAGTTCATATGAACCCGATGATACTAATTTTACTAAGATTGGATAATTTTAGGTAATAAAATAGGTATTTTATAATATTACAGAAAATATTATCCTATAACAATCTTTTCGTAATTAAAATGTAACTTGATTAATAAAAAATACATTTTAATACAATCGAAATGATATAATGTAAGTAATAGTAAAACTACACACGTTAGATATTAAAAAAATTGCTACATATATACATAACTATACTGAATAACTATATAAATAATATCTCAACCAAGTATTAGATAAAATTCTGAAGTTTTTGTAAATCTCATGAAAATTGAATATGAGCTTTGGTATATATAAAACTTCCAAGTGAGTGAAGCTATGATGTACCAAATTTGTTGGAGTGATTTTCAATACAAGCAAATGGGATAAATGCTTTATAGCATTTTGAGATATTATTTTAAAATGTTTGTTGACTTTAGTATGTATTTGCTTATGCTTGTAGTTAGCTATTTATATGTGTCTAGTGCTTATGTTTGAGATTCGATTTGCTATGATAAGAGCCGAGCTCCATGTTATGGTTGTGCCGTGAACATTGTTATGTGTGACTTGGTTGAGCTTTGTGGATTATCTTAAATGAATTAACTCAAACTTAACTTAACATCAGACCTAACATGCATCATAACCCATTAGTGATAACGGTTAGGATTCTCTAACCAAACATGGACCCCTTCGATGAGGATAATCAAAACGATTCTTTTCCCATCTTTAGTCGAACTCAGTGATAGGGGAGGAGGTTGAGGAGAGAAGGTTGCAGCAATTTTGTGGTTAGGGGTTATGGTTTGAAGGTGATCACGGGAAGAGGGTGTTCTCTATTGCATAAGCCTCGTTTTGGTCACAAGTACACAACGTCAAACTCTTTAACCTAAATTAGAGCAGGTGTAATTTTTTTAATCTCACAATGGACCTGATAACATCATGCAATGGCATTTGGTTATACACATACTGCATCTAACTAACTTGATTGAAAATCCTCCTTGTGATGTGTTGAATGTATACTTCTATCTTTACCTTACCCACTAATTAAGTTGTTGCTCATTCCCTTATAGTTTATTTTGTAGGTTTTGAATGAATTATTGATACCTACCTAAAACTGGAGCATTAGCAAAGTAGGATGGGGAGTGAGTGTAGCAAGAAACACCTGGTTATTGTTCTTAGTATTAACTTTCTTGACTTTTAAGTAAAACTATACAGGACTTTTCTAGGGGCATAATAGTTTTCAATATTTTAGTTTGTATATGAAATGATAGGTACCTAATGGATTTACTATCACTTGTTTGCAAAGTCAAATTACAAGTTTATTTTGATAAATTATTTCAAAAGATTATTCTACTAGTTTATAATAAACAAATATCGAATTAGATGCTTTAAAGTGGTAGAGTTGACTATGCTTGGTGAGAACTAGGTCTAAGATAGTAGTTGTAATGTTAATTTCTATCTTAGGATAGTTCACATGATGAAACTATTATGACTCCAACTTTTCGGGACATGACAGTTCTGAGTTAGTATCAAAGTATTATGCTTAAGAATTTGCTCTAAAATATGATTCTTAAGAATGTGCTTTGAAGTATCATAAATATAATGAATGAGATGTAATAAGAAACACTGATAGTGGATAGTAAAGTATAGATATATATAATTATAATATCTATATACTTATAGGGAAGATAGGGTTATAATAGGTATTTTCTGACTTTAGAGTTAATTAACTTTTATTTAACTAGTTCTTACAATTATAGAAAAGAAACCCTCGGCTAGAGCAGTAAAGAGTTGTCTATAAGATTTAAAATACTATCCTTTAAGGTTGTTAGAAGAAGTGATTAATTAGGTAATGTTGGCATAATACATGAAAATTGAGGTAGACCTAATTTGATAATAAAAATTTTTGTGTTTGTAAGTACTTCATATATTTCCTGAGAGAGCCCTTTAGACGCATTGACTAATTATCACACCATTTATTTCTAATAAGTTTTGAGAAGTACCATTAGGATTAATAAGTTAGAACTTAGTAGTGAATAGGACGGTAACTTAGTCGAAAGATGAATGGTTAGTAGAATTTAAAGAAGTGAATTAGGAAAAACCTATTTATAAAGATTATTATAGAACCTAACTTAGAAGATAAAATAGAGGATTGTAAGATAAACGTAAGAAATTAAACTATGAAAGGTGATAAGGTTAATCTTAAAGTGATAATTAGAGAAAACAATATGGTAAACACGATATAGTATAGGGGCTACAGGCTTTTACTAATAAATAGAAGAAATGATATGTTTATTATATAATCAACGATGGCATTAAACCTTTGTTTAGACCTTGCACAAGATCGGAATACAACAGTATTATTAATTGAATTAAAGATCACTCTGTAACATAATATATCCCAACATTAATATGATTGTGTTCTTTAGTGATATTTAAACTATAAAATTCGTTCTAACCTGAGATATATCCATGATCTAACCAACATATAGTCTTGTTAAATATGGAAGTGTAACTGGAATAAGCATGAATTAGAGTGGCACTCTATGATGGAATGTCATATGTATTGATAACATACTTGCATGGTTGTATGAATATTCAAATGTTTTGGTATGATTTGAAGTTAAATGAATTATAGGATGTTTGGTAAATATAAAAGCATATAAGTACTAAATTGGATTATTTCATGTAAGAAGTTTTGAATTGGTACTCTTTTATTTTAGCATGTTATTATTTAATTCTATAGAGTTAAACGATATAATAATAAGACAAAATTGAGTAGTTAAGATGCATTTATTTAGATAGCTTCCTTAATTGGCACATAATTATAGAATGTTTTAAAATTAGAGATAAAGTTATATTTTACATATCCAACTTTATGAACATTAGTGAATGACCAAAAGAAATATGATATTGTTGTGATATAACTATTGATTGACTTAAAATACATAAGTATTACTCATTAACAATATAGTTGTGTTATCCTGTATATGATGATATGTGTGCTTATGTAGATGGCATGATGCATGTGTAAGTAATAAAAAAAAAATGATGAATTGTTAACACTAAAAATGAAACCCTATACTCTCCATCTCTTTTGAACCTATTCTCTTCATTTGTGAAACGTAACTTAGTAAGTGGTCAATAGATACTATACCCCAATAACATATGATCTTAGTGAAGTAATCCTATAACAGGCACGAAAATACCAAAAGCTTGAATAAGAAATAAATCGATCAATCTGAATATGTATATTCACTAAATGATTGTGTTATTATATGTATGTAAGTGTTCTATAAAAGTATTGAGAAGTTAAGCGAATTATACCAAATTTGATAAAATGAACTATAAATACCTATTATAAATATAATTTTGATTTAGAGAAACACCTCTCATATCTTTTGAATGCATTCTATTACATTATAAATAGGTTTTTGTAGTTGAATTTTTTTTTATTAAGTCTAGGAAATAATAGAAGTCCTTATATTTATTATTAGGAGAGAAACATAAGAATGTTAATTTAGTATTTTGTATGAGAAATTTAGAATTTATATCTTCTTATCCACTTTAAATACTATTGACTTGCGAGTTGTAAAGTTAACATGCATAATGATAAATAGATGCTAAGCAAGTATGATGTATATAAGATTAGGGATCTTATAAAGATTGGAACTTGACTATAAGATACCTGAGAATAAAATAAGAATTGCTCACTAATAAACTAGATTTGTGTAAGTATATTGTATAATTATAGAAGTTAAAATGCATGTTGCTTAATTATGGAAATTATCATAGATATAATTTTGTATATGTTCTAGGAGTTAATACCTAGTTATTGAATTTGAAGTGTGAAGTAACACATAAATATTCACATTAATACAAAATCGTAACTTTGATCTTGAATTACTGTTCCATGAGTACTATTTGTTATGTATGTTAACTATATTTCATATAAGTGTTGACTAGCTCCTATTATGAGATTTAGAGCGTCTTTATATTTCATATCATGAAATTTTATAAATAAAATTGTGTGTTACATTCTAAAGCAAGTAAATATTGTTGATAAAGGCGCATGCATACAATAGTCATTATTTATAAGTTAGTTAGAATTAACATGTAAGAATGATGATGTAATATCAAGAAATAACCTAAAACGTGAATATGAGATGCTATTCTTATTATCTATAGAATTAGTGAAGTAAGAAACTTGACCCTTAACTAATTAGCAGTTTAAAATTCCACATTAACTAAGCGAATTGCTCCCTTAGTTGGCAATAGGATTAAACCCATAATGCTATAACAATAAGGAAAAACATCATAAGAGACTAACGTTGGAAGTGAGCTTGAAAACAGTAACCCTGTCATGTTAACTAGAAGGTAAAATTTTAATGCAACTTGAAAGTATTTTGCTAAGATTATGGATTATTAGGGATCAAAGCCTTGATATTGTATAAGCTGCAAGCCTTAGTCAACAAAACCATATATGGTAATAATATTTAATTAATTAGCAATTATATCCCTAAATTATTCCAATTACCTAACTTGTACAATAAGAGATATATTGAATAATTAAATATGGTAAAGCAAAGATTGCAATAAAAATAACTAAAATAAAAGAAATATAGATTTAAACAAGAATAGATAGAAACAATTAAAAAAAAGAACAAAAATAATAAATAAGAATAATTAAAATAAAGGAGAAAACATGTTCTTTAGTAAATCATTAGTATTATTTACTACCTAGTTCTACGTAACTTATTTAATCTCTATTGCAATATTTGATCGTCGGAATTCCTATTACAAACTAATTAAACTTAGTCTCTTGGCTAATTTCTAATTTTAAAACCTTCTCTACCCGAATTGCTTCTGAATAGAGTGCCACAAAATTGCCTGATACTCTTGAATCCTACTATTAGGTTGCCCAAATTTGGAAAAACTGAACTAATAAATGTTTTAGTCAGCCACTTTTGTCTAATTCTATCAATTAGTCATATTGCATACTTTTGTGAACTCTACAATAAACTTTAGCAATTATTTAATCATCGGTATTAAATTAAAGACAACAATAAACCTTATAGAATTAGATCATAATTTGCAAATATCATAGATTGAATTCTAACGTCAATAATAAAAAGTCATCTTAAAACATAGGGTTCAATAACAATCTACTAAGAAATTAAAGTAATGACATAATGACAAAGTAAAAGAATAGAATAGAGATGCTCTTATAATTCTTTACCTTATTGACTATTGCTTGAAGGGGGATCTCCTTGAAAACCTAAGCTTAGGCATCTATTTATAATGGTTGGACCAAGATTTGTAAAGAGAACGCAACATAAATAGAAGATTTGGAATTCATTGCATGTCTATGGGCTAAGTATATAAGCGTGGGGCTTGGGTGTGTAGTTGTATAAAATCTGATAGAAATTGATTAATGAGGGGTATATGGGTAGGGACCACAGGAGTTGTCTTCCACCGTGTTCTTTACTAGACATCGCTTCTTGCTCGAAATCTTTTCGCTCTAATCGTCGATCAATGCTTTTGTTCCAATATGCTTTCAAACTCGATAAAAGTTTTCAAAAGCTCACTAAATGTGTCCCAAAGTCCTTAAAAATGGAATTTTGTATGAATTCAACTCTAAATCACTACAAAATTAACTAGTTAATAAACAAAATGGCACGAAATTACTATTGAATATGTATTTTAATTACACGTTATCAAATACCCACACACTTAAGGTTTTACTTGTCCTCAAGCAAAACAATCAAAACGAAAGCAAAACCATCTTAAGGACAAAATAATTACTAATTATTCTTTAGAAAAGTATACCTTTAAATTCAAGTGGCTTTGTAAAAATTTTTAGAATCACTATTTTCCTTAACTTAATAATATCTTTAGAACACTTAAATAATATCTCTTAAGAACTTCTGGATTTTAGTAATCAATCCTAGTAATAGTCTTATCACTTAAACAAAAAGTAAACTAGAGATTAAAGCAAACATCAACAAGCTAAGAAAAAGTTGTAGAAACTTTACCACTCTAACTCAAGAGGACGGGAATCTTCCCTTACTAATTTTATTTTGAAAACCTAGACTAAATTAATGTTACATCAACTTATCATTTGATCATCTCTCTACTTCTTTCAACTTTCATTAGGAAGCTTGTTAAGTTCAAATTTATTTCTTTATTGAAGCTAATTAGTATTGGGAAGAAACTTTGCTCTTCTGATAAATCAAGGTCGATCCTTAGTAATTTAGCTCTTTTAATTATTTAGTGATTGTTAGCAAGAAAGTACCTTACTTTTCTAAGAGACCTAGGCCGATCCTTAATAATCTTAATTAAGTTTCTTATTGGCGAATTGGTAACCAGAAAGAGTCTCACTCTTCTGAAGGAAGGTTGATTCTTAACATTTCTTAGCAATTTTTTTCTTAACTCAATTATTACCTCCAATCACTTAGATTTTTCATAAGACTTTCAAAGGGAAAATCTCCTTTGTTGGTCCAATCTAAACATATATATATATATATGAAAAACAAGGATAGATAACTATCCTCTAAAATTAAGCCTAGAAATGGAAATAACTAGCCTTTAACCTGTCTATATCTATTATAATCTTGAGTTTATGTCTAAGCTTAAGTAATAGGGAACTCTAAATTGTAAGGATTTAATAATTCAAATTCATCAAAGTGTACTAAAGTCTCAAAGGATTTGGGTAAATTCAAAAAAATTTTGCTTACTTAATATATAATAGGTGCAAATTTCAAAGATTTCTGATCCACAAAGCATTCAAAAGTTAGACTTAATTATTAACATACATAACCTACCCTTTCCCCTCACATTTAAGTTGTACATTGTCCTCAATGTACATTATAAAAGTGCAATTCAAAATAACAGTGGGAGAAAAATGAAAAAAGAAAAAGAATTGGAACTTCCTTAGCTTTTGCATTGATTTTTGAAAAATTCTAACCAAATGAACTAACCACAAAATGAAAAGAAGAAGTTAACTAATCAAAATAAAAATATTACTAACTTAAGTATTGAAATGTTAGCATCATGTAGAATTTACAAAACATTAAAAGTTAAACAATTATTTAAAGAAAAAGAGCAACGTTAAATAGGTTAGTTTAGTACAATTATCAAAAAATAAAATAAAATCAAGTCTTTTGAAAAGGAAATAAAAAGTGCAAAGGAAAAATTATTCATCATCCTCATCTTCTTCCTCTTCTTCCTCGCCTTCCTCCTCAATCTCCTTCTCCTTGGTCTCCTCATTCGAGTTAAGTACTGGCATGGGTGGTGATGGTGGTGGCTAGATTCCCTGGTGGGCAAAGAGTGCATCTATCCTTATGTTTTAAGATCCTTTATTTCTTCAATATTTTCCTTATTATCCTCTTAATTGTATCGAATATTGAAGATGATGATCTATGTCGCAATTGAGATGATGAAGATGTAGCCTCTTTGGCTGGCTTAGGGAGTAGACCTGCACATGTTAGAGGGAGTCCCATGACCTTAATAGACTCATTGTTTAGTAGGGTAAGCGAATCTAGTGCTTGCATACAAGGAAGGTTATGAAAACAAGGAGTATTTCATACCAACCTGATGATGAAGAGAACTATAAAAATGAAACCCAAATGACCTTCAGTAACCTGATTCCTAAGAAAGAAGGCCATCTTAACACTTAGATTTATGATATGTTCTGTAAGTAAAAGATATCCCTTTCGTTCACTACTCCCCGACCATTCTTCCTTCCAGTAAAACTCTTGACTAATTTATAATGAATATATTTGAGAATTGAATCTCTTAACTTGGAGGCTTTAGACCTCCTTAAATCATAAGCTTCTCTTTCATTAGTCAAATCAACCTATAAAAAAGACTCATAAATTTCTTGAGGTAATTTATAGGGTAGCTCTCTATACTCTTGAATTCTAACATAGTTTGGAGAATAGATACTTACATGAACAAGTGGCTCATCAAATGGCATGGTCATTGTGTGACCATTACATCTTAAATATAAGGTATTCTCCCTACCATTCTCTATAGTATCAAATGCTAACCTTAGGGTGCTAAGCACTTCGAGTGTCAATTCATTATAAACCAACTCGTTAATCGTCAACAGTTGGTCCTATCCACCAAATTCAATTAGCTAACTAACCATGGCATCATAGCCATCTCGAACAAGTGGTTGCCAACTTAAGTATGAAGTTTGGCAAAACCCCTTCTTTAACAATCGAGTATACCTCTTCCTTTGCTAAGATTCCTTAAATGTCAACAGTAGATGTGTAGGGGTGGCTCTCAAAGAGTTTTTGTGAGAAGCGTGTTTTACTTTTAGCATGATTTTGAAATTGACAATAAAAGAGAATTTTAACTTTGATAAGAACAAACTCATGTGCTAAAAGAAATATGGCAATACTTGTAAGAATAATTTGCTAACTTAATAATCTAGCAAAATTCACAAGTAATTGCTAATTTACTCAATCATGTAAGATACAAAAATATTGAATTAGCAATGAATCATATAATAGAATGACACCTTCTCTCAAATCATGGATTGATGAAATTATAGTATTAATTTAAGATTAAATCCTATTTCTGTTCATTATCCCTATTGATATAATTATTAGCACTTAAGATACAATTTCTTAAAACTTGTTATCTATAAATTTTAATAGTTCATCTCATGTGTAATTGCTTCAACAATAAATTGCATATTTCTGACATGAATTTTATGGAATATTTCAAGAATTTTATGGAATATTTCAATCGCATATAAATCCGATCAACAACAAGTTTTTTCTATTTCTAACATGAGTTCACATATCACATTCCAATAAAACAATCAATAAGCTAGTAATATGAATTCCATTACTTTCCTTCCTTTTGCATCGACATAGAAAACAACCCTCATGTTCCTCATGAATTCATTATTTAGCAAGCAAGTGTTTTTCAAGTGACTTTTAGCAAGTTATGAGTAAACAACATGTTTCATCATATTATCTTTTCTAAATCATTTTTAGAAACTAAAGTTTCTACATATGCAAGCCACATTGTTTATCATGGATTCCTAAGTAAAAATCCTATTTTTATGCAAAATAACAACAAATCTAAGTAAATAACTAGATAAAGATGATATACGTACTTTAGATTTGAAGTGCTTGGGGTGGGATTATGGTGATTTGTGAAGTTTTGGTGCTTATGCAGTGAGATGATTAAGCGAAAAGTGTAGTTTTAGAGAAATAGTGACAATTTAGAATGAAGTGGAATGCTTTTAACCGTGATGTTTAAATTTGAAAGGACCAAGGTTAAGGATGATGATTGTGGAGTGTGGTTGTGGTCATTGCCTTTGCCTTAATATTGCAAACCTACCATCTCTAAGGTCAAAGATTATAGGTGTAGTCTTGATTGTGGATTTCTTGTCTAAAAATTTTCCAGTTCCTTTTGAAATAAAATTACAAGAGAATTACGGTCTAAGTCTATGGCCGTAGACTTTGGCCATGCTCTTCTCAGCTTCTTTAATTTAAGTCACATTGATTTCCTTTTGACTCCATTTTTGAAATTACTTTGAAAAATTCAAAATTAACATGAATTGAAGCAAAAAGCTAAATCAAATAACAATCAAATTGGATGACAATTTCAATCTTATTATTGCAAGAACAACATTCAATAACTGTTTTTGATAAAAATAGTTCAAAGTAAGGAAAATACTAACCTCAAAACTTGACACTTGAATGGACTTATGATAAGATACAAAATAAAAGAACAAAATAATTGAAACTAAAATAAATCCAACTTGGGTTGCCTTTTAAGGAACGCTGTCATTTTACATCTTTAGCTCGACGGTTGATTTCTTCCCTTAGTTTGGTTCCAAACTTGCTAGCCTAGGACTTGGCTTGGTGTTTTCAAGCAAACTCCCTTATTGTCTCTTAATAATTGTCTTAGCTAATTGACACAATAGGCTCTTTAAATTCCTTAATGCTGCTTCATTGGCTTGAAAATGGGCATTTGTACTCTAGATGAATCAATTTAGTAACTCTTCAACGTTAGGGGCCTTATTTTGGGTTGTACATTTTGATTCTATTGTTGTTGCTGACCTTGCTAGGAGAAATTTATATTATTTCTCCAACTTGGATTATATGTATTGCTGAAGGATTATTTTGAGCATGGTAGCAATAAAATTGACATCTTTAGTTTCAACAAAAATCTCATCTTACACTAAATTAACTAATGTCACTTGATTATCTTACTCATATTAGTGCAGTCATAGAATTGATTTCATACTTCTTAGACACCTTCACTTTAGATCTCAAATTATCTAACTACAAATTGTTAATTGTTCATTGCCATATCTTTAATAAGCTTTTGGGCCTCATTTGGTGTCTTAGCACTTAGAGTGCCTCCAGTTGTGGCATCAATCATCTAGCATGTAAGATAATTGAGCTCATTATAGAAAGTTTGAATTTGCATCCACAAAGGTAATTCGTGATGTAGGCATCTCTTTAACAACTCTTTGGATCTCTCTTATGCAACATAGAGGGTCTCATCATCAATTTGAGCAAAAGCAGAAACATTGTTTCTAAATTTCATAGTTTAAGTAGGTGGAAAATATTTTCCTAGAAAATTCCACCAAATTATGCCAAGTAGTAATAGAACCTTTAGGTAAAGAGGTAAGCTACTATATGGCCTTACCTCACAAGGAGAACGGAAATCATCTCAGTCTTACCACATTGTTTGTGACACCATCAAACTAGATAGATTGTTGGACCATTAGGATGACATTAGGTTAGATTTAAAAATTTGTTGCTTGGATTGCCGCTCTTATGATGCTAGCTTCAACTTTAGTCACCATTGGTTTGCAAATTTCATAAACATTTTGTTGGCTTTGTCGCTATTGTTTAATGCCATGGTTTCAATCTCATGATAGCTTTTTGAATCATTTGACTCTTCCTTAAATCAAAGTGGTGAACCTTGATTAATTAAATCTATTGATTCACAAACCCTCCTATGGACATAACGTGAAGTCCTTTTAATCTCTAAGTTGAATTCCATAAGATTGCTATTGCTACTGTTGGTCATAAATTGGAATTTAGAAATTAGAAACAGTTTAAGGAAGAAAAATATCAAAACAACTAAAGGAAGAAATATTATAGACATGTTATAATAATTGGAAATCTAAGGTTTTTGCTAAGTTACTAATTTGTTTACTCTAATGGTTCCCTAGAAACGGTGCCAAAAACTTCATTTAGGGCTTATTGCATAGGTGAGTGCACCTAATCAAGTTATAGTATAGATTTGGATAGAGTCCGAGTATTGATCCTATAAGGAACCATATATGGGAGTAATATCTAATTAAATAGCAATTTTATCCCTAAATCATTGCAATTACCTAAAATTTACAATATAAGATATAATTGAATAATTAAAGATGGTAAAGCAAAGATTGCAATAACAAAAATATTAATTTAGATAGGAGTAGATAGAAATAATTAAAAACAAGAACAAAAATAATAAATAATAACAATTAAAATAAAGGAGAAAACAAGTTCCTTAGTAAATCTTTAATGTTATTTACTACTTAATTCTAAATGACTTATTTAATCTCAATTGTAATATTGGACCGTAGGGATTCTTATTACGAACTAGCCAAACTTGAGTCTCTTAGCTAATTCTTAATCTTGAAACCCCTTCTACTTGAATCTCTTTTGAATAGAGTATCACATAATTGCATGACACTCTTCAATCCTATTATTTGGTTGCCTTAATCTATAAAAACCGAACTACTAAACATTTTAGTTAGTCAATTTCATTTAATTATATTAGTTAATCATATTGCATACTTTTGCAAACTTTACAATAGATACTAGTAATAACTAAATCACTAGTATATTGAATTAAAAACAATAATAAGCTCAATATAATTAGATCATAATATGTAAATATTATTGATTGAATTTCAGTATCAATAACAAAAAAACCTAGAATGTAGGGTTTAATAATGATTTACTAAGAAATTAAAGTAACGTCATTGTAACAAAGTAAAAGAAAAGAATAGAAATGCCCCTATAATTCTTTACCTTTTTGACTATCATTCAAAGGGGGCTCTTTTTGCAAATTTAGGCCTAGGCATCTATTTATAATGGTTGGATCTAGATTTATAAAGAAAACCCAACAAAATAGAAGATTCGAAATTCATTGCAATTTTAAGGGGTAGGTATACGGGCATGGAGCTTGTGTCTGTACTTATACTTAGTCTAAAATCATTGAAGTTTGATTAATAAGGGATATATGAGTATGGACTACGGCCATAGTCTTCAATTGTGCTCTTTATTGGATGTCATTTCTTGCTCGAAATCCTTTTGCTCTAATCCTTAATCAATGCTTTTGTTTCAATATGCTTTAAAACTTGATAAAAGTCTTCAAAAATTCACCAAATGTGTCTTGAAGTCCTTAAAAATGAAATTTATATGAATTCTACTCTAAATCACTTTGAAATTAACTAATTAATATACAAAATGACACAAAATTACTATAGAATATGTATGCTAATTACACGTTATCAAATACCCCTACACTTTAGCTTTTACTTGCTTGTTCTTAAGCAAAATTTATATTGCTACTCCTAGTCATAAATTGGAGAAAATTTAGAAATTAGAAATAATTTAAGAAAGAAAAATACCAAAACAACTAAAGGAAATACATATTACAGATATGTTAGAATAATTTGATATCTAGGGTTTTTACTAAATTCCATTGGTGCCCCATCAATAGCGCTAAAATTTGATTAAGAGCTTATCGCATAAGTAAGTGCACTTAGTCAAGTTATAGTATATATTTAGATGGAGTTTGAGTATCAATCCAATGAGGAACTATATATAATATCTAGTTAATTTGTAATTGTATCCCCAAATTATTCCAATTATCTAACTTTTACAAAAAAATGTATAATTGAATAATTAAAGATGGTAAAGTAAAGATTGCAATAATAAATAATTAAAATAACAAAAATATCAATTTAAACATGAATAGACAAAAATAATTGTGAGGCCCTACAAAAATTGGTGATCAATTAATGATTGGTCGGTTTGGAAATTCTTTGTAAAATTTAGGGTGATCACGTAAATTATCTGAACATGCTTGAATCTTATGGAGAAGTTAGAAATATTAATAAAAGTGATCCCATGAGTTGGATTTAGGAAAATACATAATAAAATAATTAAATATTATAATATTAAGTTATATGTACATTACTTGTTATCTATTAGAAATGCGTAAAATAAGTTCTAACAATTAACGAATTAATATAGATAAATTATATGTATACTAAAAATCATATATCAACTTAAATAATATTTATAATTATTTATTGGTATTATATATGTATTTATGTGTAGGTAAAAATATTTGAAATTACTTAAAGGACCTAAAATATGTTGAAATAATGCTAAATAATTAAGGAAAAATTCATAAAAAATCAAGAAAATTCATGAAAAGTGAAGAATTTTCTAGGAATGGTGTGTAGGATGCTGAGAAAGGAAGAAAGAAAACCAACCAATCAAATTGGAACAAATAGAAAGTACAAAGAGAAAGGATAAGGGACACTTGACACCTAAAAATTTAGGAGAAACATCTAAACGCCACTATAAATATAGAAGTCCTCTTCCATAGTTTGTTATGGTGAGTTGGAAGTCTAAGAAAATAGAGAGAGATTAAGAAGAGAGGGAGAGTATTTTTACAAAAAATTAGCAAAATAGTATGCAATTAGGGCTAAAATAGAGTGTACCAATCAAATGAGGACTTAAGGTGCAACCGTAGCCACCACTCAATAGTGAACCACTTGCCTGAGAGAGCCAACAACCATAAGGTGGCCAGAGGTGGTGGCTAGGTCAGTTTTCGGTGAGTACTCTAATTTAATTTGATTTTTAATAAATTACTAAAAATAATAAATTAAGTCCAAAAGTTATGAAAATTGTTAGTCTAACATATTTTTGTATGTGGATTTAGAAAAAAAAAATGTTAATTTCATAAAATTAGGTCTTTAGATATACTGTTATTAAGAAATCACTAAACTTGAGTTAGTTTTCGATATTGATTTAAATGACTCTACTGTGGTAGTTTTGATCTCAAAATTTTTGTGTAGTCTATTTAGGATATATATGTCGGTTATATGAAGAGATTTTCTAAAATTTTATTAATTTTTAGGCCTTAAAATTATACATAAAAAGCAATATTTAGGTATAATTTTGTAATTCAATTGAATCAGAAACTAGTTTAGAACTAGCATGGTTATAGGAAATATAGAACTTGAATAATTGAGTAAAATTATAATTTTAAACTAAAACTAATAATTTAAAGCTTATACATACATACATATATATATAAGTGGTCATGTCAAAATAAAAGTATATTTGAGAGTTAGTCAAAATATGAACTAAAGGTTATAGTCACTTGAATAAATTGTAAGAAAAAGGGTAGAAGACATTTATAAGAATTATAAATAAAGGGTAATTAAAAGATAAACTAAAACTTGATTTAGAGGCTAAATTAGAATCGACATAAGAAGCAAGTTCAGAACCAAGCTCAAAATGAAGATAATTGTAAAAGACTTATAAACTTGAATAATTAGATATAGTAAAACCTTCAACTAAAGACAATAATCATAATTACATAATGAAATCCATAAATATAAATGATAGTTAAATGAAAACTAAAATAATATTTGTATTACATGGACCATCAATGAATGCTTGTAGCAAGTTCCACTTTAAGTGATCAAGCAGAGAGTCTAGGTAAGTTTGGGATCAATACGTTATCATATTTTGGAATACTACTTTACTTGAGATTATATTTAATTATGTTTGTTAGATAGCTTGCTTGTGAGCATGTTTGTGTGTGCATATTTCTGGGTTTGATTGTATGATTCTGGTTTAATGCTTTGGACTGTAATTGTTTGCTTTGCATGATATGATTGAATGCCTTAAACTACACTTAATTAAATATATGAATTGTAAATCTAAGTTGGACATGCACTGTAACCTATTAGGGAAAACGCTTAGGATTCTCTAATCAAATATCGACTCTTCCGAAAGGGATAACGTTGGATAACATAATAGTTTCTTCTTTATCCTTAGTCGAACTAAGTGATAAGAGAGATTGTAGTAAGGTGAAGATGGTGGTTTAAAGGTAATCATGGGAGGAGTGATGTCTTAATTGCACAAGCCTGGGTTTGGTTGTGAGTTGTTGAAATGTGCGTTAAACTTCTTAACCCAGATTAGAACGAATATAATTTTTCTATCTTACGACAGACTAGAGAACATCATATGATGGCATTTGTTTATTATATTATATTAAAATAATTGATTGATAACTTTGTTTGTGCTTAATGTATAGTTTTAAGTCTTTATCTTAACTTACTAAGCGATTGGTTGCTCACATCCCTATAGATGTTGTTGTACCTTAAAGTTAGCAACTGCTGGATCTTAAGGAGCGAGAATGTAAAACTAAGGATCAAATTACACTCTTGAAGTTTGGGCCTTATTTTTAAATTTTTTAATATCAATTTATGTATTACTTAGGTAAAGTAAGATTAGGTTACTAAATCTTATAAACATTACTCAGGTTATTTAAATCTTAGTATATATTTTTCATATTTAGGTAATTAACATGTTTAATTTATAAAATGTTTATTTCAAAGTGGGTTAGTTGTAGATGCCTTGTGTAAATCAGGTCTAAAATAATGGTTATAAGGTTAGTTTTTATCTTAGAATGGTTTGTATGGCAGGACTATTACAACTCTATTGCTTTCAGGCGTGACAATAATTAAGAATAAGAACAAAAATAATAAATAAGAATAATTAAAATAAAGGAGAAAACAAGTTCCTTAATAAACATTTAGTGTTATTTACTACCTAATTTTAAGTGACTTATTCAATCTCAATTGTAATATTAGATCGTAGGGATTCCTATTACGAACTAACTAAACTTGCATCTCTTAGCTAATTCCTAATCCTAAAACCATCCCTACTTGAATTGCTTTTGAATGGAGCTTTACAGAGCTGCACAACACTCTTGAATCCTACTATTAAGTTGCCTTAATTCAGAAAATTCGAACTATAAACATTTTTAGTTAGCCACTTTTATCTAGTTGTATTAGTTATTTGTATTGCATGCTCTCACGAACTCTGCAATAGATTTTAGCAATAATTTAATCACTGGTATGTTAAATTAAAGACGACAATAAACTTAATATAATTAAATCACAATATGCAAATATCATATATTGAATTTCAATAGCAATAATATAAGGTCACCGTAGAATGTAAGGTTTAATAATGATTTACTAAGAAATTAAAGTAACAATATAATAACAAAGTAAAAGAAAAGAATAGAGATGCCCCAGTAATTCTTTACCCTATTGATTGTTACTTAAAGGGGGGTTTCCTTGCAAACCTATGCTTAGGCATACATTTATAATGGTTGGATCTAGATTTATGAAGAAAACGTAACAAAAATAGAATATTCGAAATTCATTGCATATTTATGGGCTAGGTATATGGGTGTAGAGCATTGACATGTACTTAAACTTGGTTCGAAATCTTCAAAATTCAATAGAAATTGATTGATGAGTGATATACAGGCATGGACCACAACAGTCATCTTCAACTGTGTTCTTCAATAGACTTTGTTTCTCGCTTGAAATCTTTTCGCTCTAATCCCTAATTAATGCTATTGTTCCAATATGCTTTAAAACTGGATAAAAAGTCTTCAATAGTTCACCAAACACGTTTAGAAGTCCTAAAAAATGAAATTTATACAAATTTAGCTCCAAATCACTATGAAATTAACTAAATTAATATATAAAATGGCACAAAATTACTATAGAATATATATTCTAATTACACGTTATTCAAAGTCTATGATAAAATACTTAGATGAAGTAAGGGCCCTCTTAGCCTAGTTCTCCTCATAGACTATCACTAGGACCCCCTAGTTGGAGTACTTAGTGGTCGACTGGTTGTCTATACTCGCCTCAATAGTAATGTAGTAGCTTGAGGTAAAGGACAAAAAAACCTTCATCGACTTCATGCTAACTAAGAGCATTAGCTCAAACAAACTTAAGGTCTTAGAGCTCAATACGATCCCTATTGAGTCGAGTTGGATGGACACGATAAAAGAGTACCTAGAGCATGCAACTATATCTACTAACAAAAAGTAGGCCAAAAAGTTGATGTACCATGCTACCAACTACATATTGGTAGATGATGTCCTTTTCCAAAAAGGGGTTAGCCACTTACTCTTAAGGTGCCTCCTCCTTGAGGAGGGTCTTCATGTGTTGGAATAACTACACGTAGGTGTATGTAGGAATCACATCTAGTCGTAAGCCCCCTACACTTAAGTACTTTGACTCAAATATTATTGGTCAACAATGAGGAAGGATGTGAAGACTGTCACACATAAGTGTTAACAGTATTAGAAGCATTTACCGGTTTCTCATGCCCCCAGTAGTAGTCTCTAGCTACTGACTACACCATAGCCAATTGCCTAACCGAGCATTGACATCTTAGGTACCTTCCTTAAGGCTTCAGATGGACAACAGTTTATAATTGTGGTCGTTGACTATTTAACAAGTGGATTAAGGCCAAAGCCATGGCCAAAATCACATAAAGGAGCATGGACTTATTCATCTACAACACTATACTTTTTAGGTTTGGAGTTCCATATGTCCTCATCTTAGATAACAGATGATGTTGAATGACCTCAAGTTCAAGGAATTTTGTACCAAACACTACATTAATACCTACTTCATTTTGGTCGCACACCCATAGTTTAATGGCCAAGTTGAGGTGACTAATAGGATTATTTTTTAAAGCATCAAGTAAAGGGTAGATGAGCATAGGGAGGTAGGCATATGAGCTATGAAACATCTTATGGGGTTATTAGATTACATATCGGGCGTCAATTGGCAAAAACTCCTTTTCACCTAGCATTCAGCTCAGAGGCATCTTACCAATAGAGTTGGAACTCCCCAACATTAGAACTTAATCCTTTGATGTACTGGTGAATAAGTCCATTCTGTAAGATAGTATAGATATCATAGAAGAAGTATGAGACCTTGTAACTACTTGCATAGTTGCTTGCCAACACAAGGTGGCTCAATATTACCACAAAAAGGTCAAACACAAGGAATTCAAAGTAGGAGACTTGGTCTTTAGAAGGCTACAAGCTATAGGCTCGTGTGAAAGCTAAGGGAACCTAGCTTCTAATTGGGAAGACTTGGTCAGCATAAGAGAAAACTTGGGGAATAGAGCATATTAGTTAGAAAGGCTCGATGACAAGCTCATACCTTAGACGCGGAATGCTGATAACCTTAAGCTATACTTTGAGTAAACTAATGCACTTCATTCTTATGTATTTTCTAAAGTTAGTGAAAAAAATGTTTATTCTCCAAGACTTTATCTCTTTTTACTTAAGTATTGCAATTTATCCTTTTAGTCCTAGCCAACGACAGGTGAACGGACATCGTACTGGTCATATCCTTGTAATGATTATTGATTGCGTGCCTCATTAGGTGTAGAAAAGTTAGAACACCACCAACCTCCCTCCACAAGTAACCTTGACTATAGGGAATGTTTCCTTTTGCAACAGAGGAGCTCCCCTCAATACCGACTAGAGCACCACAAGTTTAGTCCACTAATTGACCTAAGCTATTAATTGCTTAACGGTCCTTCCTAAAGAGTACCCTAACTCTTCCCTAAGTGATATGACTTAAGCCACTAACAACATAATGGTTCTAACTTTTCCTGAAGTCAAGCACAACAATGTGCAATAAAAGCATACAACGAAAATAATAGCAAGCAATGATTGAAGGAAAATCAATATAGCAACAAACTTTATAAATCTTTGATAAGAAAAAAGAGAGAGAGAAGAAAATAAATTGTAACGACCCGACCATAACTCCTCTTATTGAGGTATTGTTTGCTTTAGCTTGCAACATTGTATGGTTTTGTCCCTTGGCATAATAGCTTTTTAGAAAGTCACCCATCTAGGGATTGACCTAACTTGAGTACGCTTAACTTTTGAGTTCTGACATGTTCTAAGTTACTACACAAAAAGGTGTTTCGCTGATTTAGAGTTCTGCCACCTAGCGTTTAAGTGTTACTACAATTCACCCCCTTATAGAGTTGAAGTCCTTATCAATTTTGTTACACAAGTTCAAGACTACCACCAGGTAGGGACTATGCCCTTCCAGTTAGTAGATTGACGACCTGATTAGAGCTCCTCCTAATGAGGTATTGTCTATTTTGGTATGCAATGTTGTACGGTTTTGTCCCTTGGTGCAGTAGTTGTAAGCCCTACAATTGGTTGTACCAGATTCTATATGAAAAATTTGGGGTGATCACATAAATCGTCTGAGCATATAAGTCGTCCGATCGAGCCCAAATTTTACACAAAATTAAAAATATTAATAGAAGTGACCTCATGAATTTGGATTTAGGAAAATAAAATAATTAAATATGATATTATTAAGTTATACGTATATTTCTAGTTATTTATTAGAAACGTGGAAAATGAGTTCTGATAATTCATGAATCGTTGAAGATAAAATATATGCATACTAAAAATCATACAATAATTTAAATAACAAGGGTATTTATTTGTACCATCTATATATTCACATATAAGTAAAAATACTCGAAATTACTTAAAATACCTAATATATGTTCAAATAATCCTAAATTAATTAAATAAAATTAAGAAAAATATGTGTCATGTGTAGAAAAATATGGGAATCAGGCGTGGCAATCTAGGGATTAAATTTGGTAATGTTTGAGTAGGATTAGAACACATAATAAAGGAAATTGTAAAAAGAAAAAAGGGACACTTGTCTAAAAGAAAATTCGAGAACCCTTAAACCTATCCTATAAATGTAGGAAACCTTCATTTTAAGTCATTTTGGACAGTTTGGTATTTAAGCCAAAAAAAAAAAAAAAAAACGGAGAGGTTTGAAGAGGTAAGAGAATATTTTTACAAAAATTACATCAAATATAGTGTAATTAGGGCTAGTTTCAAGTGCATTAGTCAAACCACCACTTGAGAGTAGACAGCCATCACTACCTGATAGTTGGGCTACTATTAGGGGTTGCCAATAAAGGTGGAGCCATCGTTGGTGGTTAGAAGCCAAGACAAAGTAAGCTCAATTTTAACCCGATTATTGTATAATTTATTAGAAATATTAAATTTTTAATGGAAAATTATGAAAGTTAGTATTTAGGAATATTTGTTTAAGTAGTTTTAGGGAAAAATACTATTTAATGAAATTAAATCTTGGAATATATGACTCTTTAGAAATCACTAAACCTAAGTTGATTTTTGCATTTGTTTTCAAACACCTTATTAATGTAGTTTTGAACCAATTTTTTTTTTTTGTATACTATTTAAGGTATATGTTAAATTTTCATGAAGATTTTTTCTTAAAAATTGTTTTTGAAAAATGCATCTAATTTTTAGGCCTTGAAAACCTTATTAAATAGCCTATTTCTTAAGTATATGTGGGGATTTTGCAAAAAATTAAATTATATTCTAATCTATGACATATTTTGACATCTTAAAATATTAAATGAAGTTGAGGGATGGTATTTGTAATATTGAGAATGTTAGATGAGTATATTATGTGATAAGTGAATAATATGTGAAAATCGTAATTAAGTAGCTGAATGTATTATATTAAATTGAGAATATTATGATATTAGTAATATAATATAAATTTGGTTTGAAATATAAATTTAGACAATTATGTTAAAAATATAGGGCATTCTCATATTAGGAGCAATTTTAGAAGCTAAATTAAGAACATGTTGTATAGGATGAGCTTAAATACTAATTTGAAGCTAAATAGGAGACTTAGTGTACCTAAAATATAGTTAGTTAAGCTTTCTAGAATGGATCAGGACGAGTTCTTAGGGCTAACGTATAGAAATTGTAATGAGAAGTTGAATTAGAGCCTAATTCAGGAACTATTTAGAAGAAGCTGAATTAGAAACTAGTTAAGATGAGCTTAAGTATAAGTAACATAAAATTTGAACAGCTGAGTAAAATTATAATTTTAAACTAAAAATACTGATTTGAAGCTTATATATAATAAGCATTTAAATACTAAAATGATATTTAGATTATAAGAATGAGCGGTGACATTGTGACCTACTTCATACCTTAGTGAGTAAGTTGGAGACTTCAGATTTGAGATCAATACGTTATTATATTACTATTTTATAGTGCTTAGAGGCTTAGGATTATATTTGATTGTGTTTATAAATAGCTTGCTCGTGTGTCTTTGAAGTTGATTAAGCTTATTGGCTTATTGTTATGATTGGAATTGTTTGTGTTGTGTGGACTTATTTGCTCACCTTGAAAATAAACTTAATTCAACTTGACCTAAAATTGTAACTAGGCATGCATTGCAACTCGTTAGGACTCTCTGACCAAATACTGACACCTTTGAAAGGGATAGTATGTAGCATAATGGTCTCTTCTTTATCTTTAATCGAATTAACCCACAGGAGAGGAGGTTGCTCTAAGGATGAGGGTAGGGGTTAGAGGGATAGTCATGGGAGGGGAGATGTTTCCATTGCACAACTTGGGTTTGGTTGTGAGTTGTTGCATTTATATTGAAACTACTTAAAGTAGGATTAGAGCTGGTTAAATTTCTCTAATTTCGTAACGTTGTGTAATGACACTTACTTGTTGCATTGCATTGCATTTAATTAATTGTTTGAGAACCTCGCTTATGATTGTTATACAATCTTATATCTTTATTTCTACTTATTAAGTTGTTGGTTACTCGTATCCCTATAGATCTTTTTATAGGTGTTGATTAAAATGCCGTGTTATAATTACCTAGAGGTTAGTTCCTTTTGAAGATTTTAGGCAAGCAAGGACTTAAACTAGAAGAACAAGAGAACTTTTGAGAGTTTTGCTAATAACTCTTAGTTGTGCAAAACTAATCATGTAATTTTACTTATCTTAAACTACTATGATGTGTAAACATCTCCTGGTATATCAGAGTCAAAATATATCTGTATAAATATGTTTTAAATCTATGTGTGCAATTTTATCGGTATTTTCATATAAACTATTTACTTCAAAGCCAGTTTTCATGAACGCCTTATGTAAATCACATTTACGATAGTGGCTATGAGGTCAGCTACTATCTTGGGTTGATTTATATGATGGGACCATTACGGTACTACTGCTTCGGGGCATAATAGTAACTTCCTAGAAGGTTACCCATCTTGGGATTGACCTAATCTGAGTGCGCTTAACATTAGAGTTCTGACGTGGCTTACGTTACTACATGAAAAGATACCTTGATGATTTAAAGTTCCTCTACCTAGCATTTAAGGGGTATTACATAAATGGAAGTAATAAATGGCACACTCTTCACTTTAGATCAGCCTACTCCACTATGTTTGAAAAATCTAGCGCCTCAATTTGCTTAGTAGGTTGATTCGTTGGAGTCAATTGAAAGGAGGTCTTAAGAAGAGGAGAAGGGATTTTGCTTTAGCTTCCACTCTTGGAAGATGGTAGCATAGTAAGGTCTTCACTTTGACTTGACCTTCCATTAGAGCCAAGCTTCTTAAAGATCCTTCATGTAGAGGGGGAAGAACATTTTTAGGGACTTCGGGTATTGGCGGGTCATTTGTCGGCTCTGCAAGTTGAGCTACCCTCTTTTTTTATATGTTAGTTGGGCTATCTAGAAAGTCTAAGAATTCCACATCTAGGCCAAGATAGACCTCCAATACCTTGTCTCTAATTCCTTGACCTACCTCCATAGTAATATCTTTATATTCATCACACCACTTATTGTTCTTAGCTTCTCCTCTATGATAGGGTACATAGCTTCTTCTATCTCTAGGTTAGTGACCTGCTCCTTCATGTCACCAACTACCTTCTCTAGCTCCTTTACTCTCCTTTCCAACTCCCCCTTTTGCTTGGCTAAGCTCATTGATAGGTCCTTAGCTGCCGTATGATGATGTTCCTTAAGCTCCAATTGGGCCTCCATCTTGGCCACATCTACACTAAGCTATCGGTTGCAAGAGTCGAGCCTAGTCTTGGCCTTATGTTCTGCTTTCAACTCCTTCTTGATCTTGGCCTTTGACTTTTGCTCTACCTCCAATTACTTTTGGAGCTAGTCATTCTTAGTAGCTACCTTCTTGTAGGCTACCCCCCTTACTCCCTATGAAGCTTCTGCAGCTCAATTTAAGTTTCCTTAGCTTGTCATAACAAACATTTACATTAGTTAGCCATACATAGATAATTGAATTCTACATCCTTATGGTGGTCCTTTTTCGTTGCAAGCTATGCTTTCAAGCCCTTTACCTTTTGTTCGATAGGATTAAAATTCTTGAACCACTTAAGTAGGTGGCCATTGTTCTATATAAACAAGAATAAAATTGGCAACAAAAGTACATTTTGAAGAAATAAGGTAATTAAAAAATCTTGAAGAGTATTGCTTACCTTATGACCTAGAGCTCATAAGTGACTTAAGAAGTCCAAAGCATTCAGAAACTTCTCTAAATCCTTCTCTAGGATTGCTTAGTCTACTAAAGTGCAGGAACTTAGCATGGCTTAGTAGCTGAGGTCCTAGTGAGAGAGGGTCACATCCCTAGTACGGATGTTCCACATCGGTCGGAGTAACTTACCATGGAGTCGTCTAATTATGGGTTTATTGTCCTTCGGGAATGGAGTGCTCTAAGAAGTATCCACTACCTTAAGCTTCTTGAGCACCTTATCCACTTAGAGACGTTGCTCCATTTTAGCTTGGATGGCATCCCCATCTACTTAGATGCCTTATAAAGGTGCTCGTTGGGAAGGTCTCCAACCTTCACCCTCTAAACTCTGCCGGTGCTCTTCTCTACCTACAATATGGTATGGAATTCTTCATGTCCCCTTTTTGATAGCTGCTTGTTTGCTTTATCCCCCTATGCAGTCTTCTACTTTTAACTTGTTTAGGCCTCATCAATAGTAGATGGAGTTATGTCAGTAGCAACAACAACAATAGAAGAAGATGATGTCAACACCTCTTATAGGGCTATGGTAGTAGTTAGGTTATAATTATAGTAGAATCGAATGAGATTGGCTCCATGATGAGGGGAACCAAGGGGATGGCATGCAAAATCACTTATCTCCCTTAGTTTGTTCTAGCAACAATTTTTTTATTTGATAGGTTAAACCCTTACTAGGGCTGCTTGCCTTTAGGACTTCACCTTAGTTTCCTTCCTCCAAAAGAGGTTGGATCCACTTAGGAGGGATAGCCTCCCACTTACAAAAGATATACAATAGTTAGTATTGTGATAATAGAAATAACCCCTTACTAGCTTGGTTGTATCAAGCACGGGCAAGCAAGAACCTTATTTCCTTGGCAATAGTAGTTATAATAGTCCACTTTAAGCAAGATTGCATTGGCACAATGAAGGACTTAAACACGATGGGATGTAGAATTAATACCTCCCTACCATTTCTTTAGCATGGCCTTCTCCATCCCTGAGAATAATTTACTGACCGGCTTAAAGAAGTAGTTTTGGACAACGTCCTTAGAGTTGTTCGGCTTACTATGCCTTAGCTCCATGAAGGTGTCAATCTCCAATGATGCCTTTATGTCACTTGGACTAAGCTTTTTAATTGTATTGGTATGTATTAGAGGGGTCTATTGCACCCAGAATTCAATGTCCTTAGGTAACTCTATGATTAGGAATTTGTCCTTCCAATGTTTTATGGATGAATTTAGGACAATAAATAATTTCCTCCTAAGCTGGTTTTTTTGGTACATCTACCCTTGTATGAATTCCATAGAAAATAATACTTGAATAGCTAGGGTATTACCAGTACTATCAAGTAGTCACCTAAGGCTTTGAATGCCTTGATAATCCTCCACCCATTAGGTGTAATATGTGTAGGCTAGATTTGATGATAGATAAATAAATCCTTCTCAAATTTAGTGAAGGGAAGCCTCATGTTGAATTTGAAGCACTGTCGTACACACAGAAATGCTTCCCAACCATCAATGTCGCCCTTTCTTCAATGATAGGTACATGCAATTCCATGCCACTAGAATGCCTAATAAAGTAATTTTTCCTACAAAAACTTACATCCCCTAGCTTAAGGGTACTGAGGTTGCTTCTGCTGGAAGCATCCATGCTTAGCTGTGATTTCCTTATCATCTTCCTTGTCACCCCGAATAGACGTCTAAGGAGGAGTGGCAATTAAGGATACTCTATTCGTTTCCTCCTCCAAGTTCCTTAAGGACTCATCCTCCTCTTATGCCGATGCTGATGAAGCATTAGTCGCTATCATTTGGGTAGGGGGGATGTAGGTTCATAGGATTCCTTTGCACCTAGAACTTAGATGAAGTGAGCTTGTATTTAACCGAGTCCAAAATTGTGCTCTAGAAGCTTGAAGAGTAAAGAAGCCTAAAGTAGAGAGAGCGAAAGTTTGTAAGAGTGGCTAGAAAGTAGTTAAGAGTTTGAACGAATTTGGAAGGTTACAAAAGTGTGCAAAATGCTAACCTTAGTGGCATTTAGAGCTCCGTATCTTAAGAAAACCTATTGAGGGTTATTGAAAACCAAGTCAATGTGACTTACCACTGTTTAGATCTTTCTACGTGGCATTTTTTCAAATTAAATGGCTACAATCTCCCCAATAGAATAGATTTAATCGCATGGGCAACTACAGTGATGTGACAACTATTATGTCACATCAATTGCATCATTGGAATGCACATCATTACTCAGAATGTTAAAAATCTAGCTTCCTTGATAGAGAACGAGGCACTTGAACTTCGTGACCCATAATGTGGTTGATTCGGAGCTAATAATGCTTGAATAGCTCAGTATAAGTAGATAACTTATTAAGAGTGAGTCTCAAACCAAACATGACGGTTTCCCAACCATCTTTGCTAGGGTAGCATTTTCTTAACCTAGTTTGGTTACCTTGTCTACCTCAACTTAAAGGCCACTCTAACAACCTCATCTTAACAATCATCTTCAATGGGTGTATGAAGCTACAGTAGAAAAGGTTAGCTCGGCTATGTGCCTAAAGAGCCCATTAGACTTCCAACTCTTCGAGACAGTGATAATACGCCCCATCGAAGAGGCAGTGAGACTTAGTCAATAATAACTCCTATATATCTAGAGCAAGATGGCTAGCACAACCCTTACTTTCTAAGCTTAGTAGATATTATAATATGTAGGACGTACCCCTAAGTTCTCACCAACTTTACTCTATAAATGGACGTACCTCACCAACGATAAAGGTACCTTAATTCCCTTGCATACGCTATACATAAGCTCTCTTACACCCTTACTCTCTCACTCTCCTTCTCCAGCATTTGCTAACTTCAGAATCGGAGTGGTTATACTAGACAACACCTTGGCACCCTTTACTATATATGGTTTTGTAGACCTACTTATTATCTGCTCAAGGCTTAATCTAACTCAACTTTATTAGTAGAATCCTACAAATGATAAAAATAATATAAAAACAATGTGTTTAGACTTTAGGAGTCAAATAAAGCTTATTTGCTTAATATAATGGAAGATATATAAGAAAGAATAAAAATATGACTAATATTGGTGTGAATCGTGACCAAGAACAAACAAGGCCAGTCGCTGGATAGGTCTAAGCCTAGAGAAAGCTTGAAAAGGAAGTGATGGAGAATATGTGAAAGGACAAATGTGAATGAAGAGTAAGCAAAACCCATGAACAACTCTAGAGGATATGACCCACCAATGGAACTTTTGAGGACTCACGATACAATTCGATATGATACATTAATTGGTCCAGTAAGGTTACTTGCCACCTAACCTTGCTTAAGGGTTAAGATAAGAGTAATGTCGAGAGTAAATGAGCAGTGTTTATGCACGAAAAGAAATACTCTAGTGTATTAATGTTCAATCTATTTGATGTTTACAGCTACTAGTATAAAGGGTATTTATACTTAAGAATTTAGGGCAACATGCCTAAAAGGGAAAAGACAAAAAGGGTATTACCCTTAAGAAGTAATGTACAAGAATACAAAAGGGTAAAAATGGATGTTCTAGAAAAGTAGTAGTTGGTAGAGCAGATTCCTCATGTGGTTTTGTACATGTGGCAATGATACATTGGTGAGGCCATTGGAGGATGTGGACAAAAGTTTACGGATAAGTTACTTGTTCGAGTAAGGTAGCTTAGTCTATTTGGGCACCCTCTCTTAGCATATTGGCAAGGGTGATGCTGAGTAAGTAATTAACTAGGCATGAGTGAGGATGAGGATTGGCTGTTGTCTCAACCTTCCACTTCTCGGCATACTATCTATGAGAAATAGGTAGCTACTCAACTTAGCAAATAGAATGGGTTGGCAAGGAGATATTTGGCCTCAGTAGAAGTTGGCTGGAGTAGGAGGATTCGTCTTGCTAGTCCTTCCAGTCCTCGCACTCGACTGTAGGTCAATGGTCCAATAGCTTGATTCCCATCATTCCGTTTGAGTTGTTTTAGATTTGGGATCAAATCCAAATGGTCTTCGATTAGCTTTTTGTTGGGGTGATATAGACTGAGGTTAGCAACGTTAAAGGCATCAGAAACCCCATAGTCCTTAAGTAGCTCCAATTTGTAGACATTATCATTAATCTTTTAGAGGATTTTGAAAGGTCCTTCAGGCTTTGGGGATGGTTTTTTCCTCTTCTTGTTCGAAAACCTCTCTTTACTTAGGTGTAGCCATACTAAGTCTCCTTCTTGGAATTGCTTAGCCATCTTACCTTTCATTTTCCATCGCATTTTTTTAGCAGCTTGGTCGATGTGCTAAGTGACTTTGTTATGGATGTGCTAAAGGGATTGTGCTCTATCTAAGGTGTCAGGGTCCTCTTGTGTAGGTACAGGTATAGGGGTGTGATCGAAGGGTAATTTGGAATTGAAACCATAGACCACTTTAAAGGGAGTCTATTTAGTGGTGTCATATACTGTTCAGTTGTAAGCGAACTTGACTACTAGTAAGCAGACATCCCAATCGGTCGAGTTCCTGCCCACTGTAGATTAGAGTAATGATCCTAAAGTGTGATTAACAACTTCTATTTGGTCATTAGTTTAGTGGTGACATGAGGTACTGAATAGTAATTTGGTCCCCATTCGATGCCATAAGGTCCTTTAGTAATAACTCAAGAACTTTAAGTGTCTGTCAGGGACTGCACTTTTTGGCACATAGTGTATTCGCACAATCTTCTACAAGAAAAGAAAAGTAATAGCCGAAGCTTCATTAGTTTTGGAGTAGTGTATGAAGTATGCCATTTTGCTAAACTGATCCACGATGACCATTGTAGAATCTCTGCCACGGGGTAGTTTATGGTAATGCAAGAACAAAGTCCATGCTCAATTTAGTCCATGGCTTTATCAAAACAGTTAGAGGCATTGCTTTCCTTTGCTTGGCTCGACACTTAGCCCTCTTGCACATGGCATAGCTTTTGATAACTCGGTGCACATCTCTCCTCATTCTTGGCCGAAAGAATCGACCCTTCAACAATTTACAGGTCCTTTTTTCTCTAAAATGTTTGGAGAGTCCTTTACTATGACCTTCCCTAATCAATAACTCCCTTAGGGAACAAGTCAGTACGCATAATTTTCCACTTTGGAATAAGCAACCATTCTCCACATGATACTCGTCTACTATTCTTCCATTAATACATCACGCAATTGTAGGTCTAAAGTGTGGACCCCTAGAATACAGCTCTTTGATTCTTGTAAACCTAAACAGTTTAATATGTAGTTTATTCAGAAGTGTGTGTCTTCTCAAAAGAGCATTTGCAACTATGTTGCTCTTTCCCTGCTTGTATTTTATCATAAAATTGAATTCCTCAAGGAATTCAACTCATCTTGCTTGCCTCTTCGATAATTTGTTCTAACTTCAAAGGTGCCTCAGCGACTTATGGTTAGTATAGATGACAAACTTTCTATACTTGCAATGCTCAGATCAACGCCAAGAGTTCTTTGTTATATACGAAATAATTCAATTATAGTCCTTTGAGCTTTTCAGTATGGAAGGCATTTAGTCAGCTTTCCTGCATTAGGACAAGACCTATTGCAATACTTGATGCGTCACATTTCAGCTTAAATATTTTCTCAAAGTTAGGTAGAACTAATACCGAGGTGGAGGTCAATCTCTCTTTTATCTCGGCAAAGCTCCTCTCTTCCCTTTCTCCCTATCAGAAGTTACTGTTTTTTTTTTCATTAGCTCAGTAAGTAGAGTGGTGAGGGTGTTGAAATTCTTGATGAATCATCTATAGAATGAAGCTAGTCTATGGAAACCTCTCACGTCGGTACAAGTAATAAAAGTCGGGCATTCTACAATTGCTTAGATCTTCTCATCATCTACTTATAAGCCTTCTCCATTGACTACATAACCTAAGAATACCACTTCTTAGTAAAAGCAACACTTTTTGATATTGCCGAATAATCTCTCGATACGGAGGACATCCGAAATGGCTTGAAGATGTTCATAGTGATTCGAAATGTTGGCACTGTAAACCAGGATGTTGTCAAAGTACACAACGACACACTTCTTGATTAGATGTCTCAGTACATGATTCATTAGTCTCATGAAAGTGCTCGGGGTATTTGACAATCCGAAGGGCATGTCCATCCATTCATATAATCTATGTTCAATCTTGAACGCTATTTTGCACTTGTCTCCTAGCCTCATGTGAATTTGATGGTTGTTGGACTTAAGATTAATCTTGCTGAAAATCTTGGCCCTATTTAGTTCATCCAGCATATCTCCCAACCTAGGGATAGGATACCTGTATTTGATAGTAATCTTATTCACGACTCGGCTGTCTATACACATCTGCCACGTTACATCCTTTTTTAGCACCAGAAACGTTGCTACAATGCAAGGGTTGAGACTTTCTCGAACATAACCTCTCTTTAGTAACTCCTTGACTTATCATCGGAGGTCAGAAGCTTGTTCAAGATTCATTTGATAGGTTGGCTTATTCGACAGTGCGGTGCCAAGCACTAAGTCAATGTAGTCTTCTATGCCTTGAGTTGGGGGCAATCCCTCAGGTAACTGTTTTGGGATCAGACCGGCATACTCTTTAGCAACTTTTGATCTCTTAGGACAGTTTACCCAGCTCATTCATTTCCAGTGGTTGCCTGACCAACAAGAGGATCAGCTCGTCAACATTGATGGCCTCTTAAAGCTCGGCTTTACTTGTCACCGGAGCCTTCTTCAATCTGCAAGTAAGTTTTGTTTACAATTTATTAACTTCTTTCGGTGACATCAGGTTCAGTGTGATCTTTTGCTCATCCCTCTCAAACATGTACGTATTTTAGTAGCCATCATGGATAACTCTCCTATTAAACAACCATAGTTTACCTAACAACACGTGCGAGGCATATGTAGACAGTACGTCATAGAGAATCTGGCCAGAGTAATTCCCTATAGTGAACGATAGTAGTATTTTCTGAGTGACATGTAGTGCCCCTTTCTCACTCAACCAGTGTAACTTGTACAGCTTTGGATGTGTAATAGTTGGCAACTTAAATTTTGAAATAAGATCCATCGATGCTACATTAGTGCAACTTCCACTATCTACAATGAGGGTACATACCTGATTATTCACCTCAAAGGTGGTATGAAACAAATTCTCTCTCTACTCCTCCTCTTGTGTGGGCTCTATGTTCATTGTGTGTTTGACAACATGATCAACTGGTCTAAGTCCTCAGCAAACACGTCCTCCTCAATTGGTTCTTTCTCAGTCATGATCTCCTCTTCTTCAGGTTCCTCATCAGTGTTTTCTATCTCTAACTTTAGGATGTCTCCCTTGATGGCTATAGTACTTTGGTTCGAGCATTAAGTAGCCATATGTCTAAATCTTTGGCATTTGAAGCACTTGATCTAGCTTGTCTTCCTACCAAACCCTTACCCCTTCTCATAAGTTTAGGTCAGCACTTCTGTGTCAGGTTAGCCTTTTTGCTTTGCTGAGACATCAGCCTTTCTAGTTGGTTCAGTACTTGATTGAGCTCGGTGACTCGCCTATCCAGGTCGGCTAGTCAGTACTTAGCTCCATCTCTGTCTCTCTTCTCTTTAGGCTATTCGGATGGCCTCATCCATTGTGGTTAATCGTAGGAATTCTACAATGTCTTGAATGTCACCTCTCAACTAAGTAATGAATCTTGAAACTGTTCAAGCCGGTGGTTCCTCCACTTCACAACAGATCATAAGTATTTGAAACTCTTAAACATACTTGTCAACAATCTAGCCTTCTTGTCTCAGCTCCTGAAGCTGAGTGAAAGTATCTTGAAGATAAGTTTCCAGCATGAATCTATTTCTAAGCATTCTCTTCATCTCGAGCCAAGTATTAATCTCTTAATAGCCCTCTCGTCTCCTCATGGCCTAGAAATTCTTCCACCACATGGCAGCATATTTGAAGAACTCTATAGCAGCAGTCTTTACCCTCTTATAATCTTCATATTGATAATAATAAAAAACGCGTTCCACCTTCTCTTCCCATTCTAAATATTTATTAGTATTCCCAAATCCATTGAAACTCGGAATTCAAATCTTCACTTAGTCAAATACTCTGGGGACTTTAGCTTGCTCTTCTTCAAAGTACTCTTCCTCATCATCTTCATCCAGTTCTCTCAGGTCCATCCTTTGTTTTACTTGTTCGCTAACTCCTTCACCTTAAACAGGTCAAGGTAGGTTCTAACCTCTAACAGGTTGAGCAGCTTGTGAGGTGTTTTACATGGCCTTAGTTGGTCGGCAAGCTAATGCATGAACAGCTCGAGTTAGATTTTCTAAGAGATTGGCCACCTTATCTAATCTTTCGTTAGTGCTTCTAGGAGTTCCTTAGGGTTGTCGACCATGGTGGACAACTCTACTATTGTTATCTCCCATATTGACATTCACACTTGGGTCAGTTATTTTCTTCATAGATTCAAAGCTTAAACAAAAACTTTAGGAAAGTAATAGTTAGCAAACACAACAACTAAGATGAACATAGTCACTTGCTCTGTCTCACATATGTAAATAGAGTATAAATAGAACTTTAAAAAAAAACCGTCAACTTAAACAAAACCTTCACTATGATATCAAGATGGCACAAACTGTGACTAAGAATCGACAAGGCTAGTTGCTGGATGGGTCTAAGCTTGCAAAAAGCTTAAAAAGGAAGTGATGGGGAATGTGTGAAAGGATAAATGCAAATGAAGAGTAAGCAAAACCCACGAATAACTCCAGAGGATATGATTGACCAATAGAACTTCTGAGGACTTACGACATAATTTGATATGATGCATGAATTGGTTCGGTAAGGTTACTTGCCACCTAACCTTACTTAAATGTTAGGATAAAAGTGATGCCGAGAGTAAATAAACAGTGTTTACGCAAGTAAGGAAATACTCCAGTGTATTAATGTTTAATCTATTTGATGTTTACAGCTTCTAGTACAAAGGGTATTTGTACCTGAGAATATAGGGTAACATGCTTAAAAGAGAAAAAACAAAAAAAGGGTATTATCATAAAGAAGTAATGTACAAGAATACAAAAGGGTAAAAATGAATATTCTAGAAAAGTGGTGGTTTTGTATACGTGGCAATGATACATTGGTGAGGTCGTTGGAGCATGCGGACAAAAGTGTATGGATAGGTTGCTTATCTGAGCAGTGTGACTTAGTCAGTCCAGATACTCTTTCTCAGCATGTCAGCAAGGGTGATGTCAAGTAAGTAATTGACTAAGCATGAGTAAGGATGATGATTGGTAGTTCTCTTTTCCTTTTGCTTTTCAGTACACTATCTATGAGAAATAGGCAGTCATTCGGCTTGATAAATAGAATGGGTTGGCAAGGAGGTATTCAGCCTCGGCAGAACTGGACTGGAGCAAGAGGATTCATCTTGCTAGTCCCTCTAGTCTTCAGGCTCGGTTGCGGGTCAATGGTCTAATAGCTTGATTCCCATCAAATATATTGTTTTGGGAGGAAATATGAAAGAAAAGGAAAAATATTATCAGAATGTCATTATTGCATGGCTTCTTTTTTTTTGTTTGGCCATAAGCATGGCTACGATATTTACAGGGAAAGTTTTGCAACACAGAGTTAATTCTAGAATGGACTATAGTGCTCTAAAGTGTTAGGTCTTGTTGATAGGCCCTAGGGTTGAACCTTAAATTTCATTGCAACTCAACACATCTTCTAAAGAAATTTCTCAATCTGAGAGGCCAAGGCCCTTATGGCTTGTTCATCTGCACCAAGGTTAGCTTGATCTTGAAATTGTCTATTGGAATAGTGGGTCTCTACATGCTAAGCATTGGCACCTCGTAGTATTAGAAGAGAATACTCCTTATAGGGGATGAAAATTGGCCATCCAAAATTGTTGTTGTAAATGTATCTTGGACTATGATATTATGCTACATGGCAATCAAATTTGCTGGATAAAAGCTCCTTTATTTTGTTCCATACCGTTATGGTAAAGCAAACAAGAATATATACTTATTCTATGATTATATATAATTTAAAGACAACTTACTTATTGTATTTTAATTTAAAGATAGCATACCTATATAAATATTTATAACTCGTGACTTTTTGAGTTGAATAACTAAGAATGAGTTGTGTCGTCTTTTGAATCAAATGATTGTGATTTATGAAAACCGGTGATTTCCTTTGAAAACCAAGTATTTATATTCACATTGTTTTTTTCTTTTTTTTTTTAACACTTCTATTGCATTTAAGAACATTTCTCAAATTTGTTATTGGTATAGGGATAAAGAAAAGGGATGATAACAAAATCACTAATTAAACATTGTAATTTTTTTTCCAGCTTTATGTATGAAATTTAAAATTGTTAAACATCATAACTAAATGAACTTTTAATTATGAAATTTTATGCTTGAAGTCATCCTTAGTTAGATTTTCTTTTGTCAAATTTATTACATCTGAGAATAACATTATCGACACTCATTAGTTACAGAGTAGAAGTTAGAGGAAATGTAGCAGATCTGATAAGTTTGATTAAACATGACAATTAGAATGGGATACCTTAGGTTCTGAACCTATGAGTTCAAGGCTTGGAGTGATGTTCTCTAATTAGGAACCGAACTTTACGGCATGGTTTGGAAAGTTAGCCAAAGTGATCACATAAAATTGGAATCGTGAAAATTGGAATATGGATGAATTAATTTCATTTTATATATGAATTAGTGACTCGGATTATTATATAGCGGGAACTCGAATATTGAGTTCCGATATAAATAGAGATGTAAGAGATGGATCAGTTGGTACATAAAACCGATAATTATAAAAGAAAATATGTCCTTGGAGTACGGTACTGACAAGAGAAGATAATATAGGATGTATGATTATGTATTCTATTAGTTAATCGAAAGTGACAAGTTATATTTGTTACGTAAAATAACAGATATAAATGAATTGATTTCATTATAAAGACGGAATAATCCGTTCATTATTCATCGTAATCCCATATAAAGGACTCTGATATATAACAAGCTAATAGAAATTAACCCGTACACCTATGAAATATCTAATTATAAATGAAAATATGTCTTTGGAATGTGGTATTGTCACAAGTATATATTATAGAACACTATATATATATACACACACATACACTCACATCCCTGTTATATTATTTCATACAAACCTGGTAATATGAACTCTTAAAAGTGGAAAAGGAAGTAAAATAATTAATTGAATTTTTGAGGGGAGCTGATTGCTTATAGTGGAAGCTCCCTAAAAGCTCTTAAACTATGCAAACAATAAGTGGGAAGAGATAAAAACAAGGGAAAAGAAGAGATTAAAAAGTTTAATTGAGAAATCTTCTCAAGTCCACAAGCTCCATCGTCCCTAGTGTTTGACTTCTAGAAAGGAACTAGCGTATTTACAATTCGAGAAACACTTTAAAAATCCCAAACTCAGAGGCAAGATTAACAGGAAAACTTAAAAAGCATAGAAAATATGGTAGTTTGTTTGTACATGCTCATAGGTGGTGTAGGGTTCATATAGCTAGGAGATTTTGGCTACTACGGTTGCCCAAGAGTTGAAGGAACGCCATCAAGGGAGTGCTACCCATAACACCTAGCCGGCTTTTTATGGCCAAAAGGCTGATGAACTAGGTAAGGTTCATTTGATGGTGTAGGTTGAAGCATTGGTGTGAAGGATTGTACAGCAAATATATTTAACTTATTTAATATATGTTGACTTAGTTGGTTAATTAATTATTGCCAGCTGTAAGTAGTTATTGTTTCAAGCTTCCTTCATAGTTACAAGCCTTGTATAAATACTAAAGACTAGCAGTAATAGAGATGATTTTGGATAGTTGAGTTCACATTCATTTTGTAGCTAGATGACTTCCCTTGTTCATCTTAATTTAGTCATTATTGTCATCAAGAAACGAATGTAATATCAGCAATTCCTTCATGGTATTAGAGCGGGTCAATCCAAGTGGTCTTGATTATGCAATTCTATTGTAGTGGTTGATATTTGTTTCTTTCACCTTTCTTGGAGTTTGCCACAGATGAATAATTGTAGCTCCTAAAATTGAGTTTAAGACAATCGAGCCTAGATTTAGGACTTTTAGGGAAAGCTAATCGATTGAGTCCAAACTTTATGACTAAGATAGAAAAGTTAGACGAATTAACACAGTAAAGTTAAATTTTTCTATAGAATTAGTGCTAGGAATTGAGCCAATATCAAAAGCTCCATACCGAATGTCGCTGATAGAATTTCAAGAATTGAAGAAGCAATTTTAGGAGATATAGGACAAAGGATTTATATGACCTAGTATATCTCCTTAGGAGGCACCAGTGTTATTCATGAAAAAGAAGGATGGAACCATGAGGTTATGTATTGATCATCGAAAAATAAATAAGGTGACTATTAAGAATAAATATCTATTACTTAGGATTGATAACTTGTTTGATCAACTGCATGGTGTTACTATATTTTCACGAATTGATTTAAGATCTAGATACCATCAGTTACAAATTAAGCCAGAGGATGTACCAAAGATAGCTTTCCGAACTAGATATGGGTACTATGAGTTTTTAGTAATGCCTTTTGGTTTAACGAATGCACCAACTGTGTTTATGGATTTGATGAATCAGATTAATTAACCTTACTTGGATAAATTTGTTGTGGTATTCATTGATCATATTTTAATTTATTCTAAGACTAAGGAGGATCATGCCGATCATCTATGTTGGGCCTTGCAAAAGTTAAGAGACAATCAATTGTATCCTAAATTGAGTAAGTGTGAATTTTGGCTAGATAAAATATCATTTTTGAACATATTGTGTCAGGCGAAGAAATTTCAGTTGATCTTGAAAAAGTCAAAGCAGTGGCTGAATGGAAATAGCTAACTACTATAATGAAAATAAGAAGTTTTCTTGGAATGATCGGATATTATAGGCAATTTATAAAAGATTTTTTTAAAATCACCAAACCTATAATTCGATTGACATAGAAAGATGTTAAATTTGAATAGAGTGATGAATGTAAACAAAGTTTCTAGGAATTGAAAGATCGTTTGATTTCTGCACCAATACTTATTTTATTAGATTCAAGTAAATCTAATTGTATATATAGTGATGCTTCCAAAAGTGGACTGAGATGTATATTGATGTAGGATAGGAAAGTGGTAGCATATGCGTCCAGGCAACTGAGGCCTCAAGAGAGGAACAATCTGGCTCATGATTTAGAATTAGTGGCTGTAGTATTTGCTTTAAAGATCTTAAGACATTACTTATATGGGCAAAATTATGAGATATACATAGATCATAAAAGTTTGAAATATTTCTTTACTCAGAAAGAGTTGAATTTAAGATAAAGATGCTGGTTATAACTAATCAAAGACTATGATTTGACCATAAACTATCATCCTGGCAAAGCTAATGTTATAGTAGATGCGTTAAGTCACAAGAACTATGAGCAAGTGGCCTTGTTACTCACTACCTAACATGAATTAGTCAGAGAATTTGAAAAGTTAGAAGTTGAATTCAGATGGCATGAAACTGAGACACAATTGATGAGTTTAATAGTATAACCAACCCTGATCGAACGAATTAAGCTTTAATAAGACGAGGACTAAAGATTGAAGAAAATCTAGGAAAGGTTGAATGCAGGTGATGTACCAGACTTTAAAATTGATGTCAAAGATGTGTTAAGATGTAAGAATGGAGTTTGTGTGCCTAGTGATTCAAAGTTAAGGATTGAAATAATAACTGAAGCACATGACATGGGTTACACATTGCATCCTAGTGGGAATAAGATGTACTGTGATTTGAAATCATTGTTTTGGTGGAAAGGCATGAAAAAGGATGTTGTACAATATGTGGCTAGGTATAATACATGCAAACAAGTAAAAGTAGAATAGTAGAGACCTAGTGGTTTACTACAACTATTAGAAATACCCTAATGGAAGTGGGATCATATTATAATGGATTTTGTAACAGGACTCCCAAGGATGAGATTAGGCTATGATTTAATTTAGGTTGTCATAGATAAGTTAACAAAGTGTGCTCACTTCCTACCCTATCGAATTGGTGATTTAATGGAAAAGTTGGCACAATTGTATATTAGAGAGATTGTTACACTGTGGTATGTTAATAAGCATTGTATTAGATAGAGACAGTGGATTTGTATTGACATTTTGGGAAAGTTTACATCAATCTTTAGGAACTAAACTACAGTTTAGCACGACCTATCAACCACAGAACAATGAACAATCAGAAAGAGTTATTCAAACACTCAAGGATATGTTAAGAGGTTGTATTTTGGACTTCCATGGTGATTGGGATTAGTATTTGCCATTAGTGGAATTTGCTTATAACAATAGTTATCAAGCAATGATTTAGATGGCACTATAAGAAGCTTTATACGGAAGAATATGTCAATTACCGTTGTCTTGGGAAAATGATGAATACATAATGATATGACTTGATATGATTGGATAGATGAATGATAAAGTTAAAATAATATGACAAAGGATGAAAGCAGTATAGGATTGATACAAAAGTTAGGTTGATTTGAAAAGGAAACCTATAGAATTTGCTATAAAAGATCATATGTATATAAAGATAAGTCCATTTAAAGGATTTAAGTGTTTCAATATTATAGGAAAATTAAGTCCCCAATATATTGGACCCTTTGAAATTCTAGAGAGAATTGGAAATGTTGTGTATTGAATTGATTTACCACTAATTTTACTTGGATATCATAATGTATTCCATGTATCTATGTTATGAAAGTTCATAAAGAATCCAGATATCATCATGGAATTGAAACTAGTGGACTTATAAGAGGACTATCCCGTTGAAGAAAGGCTAACCAAGATCTTGGAAAACTGAATTTAGAAGTTAAGAAATCGAGAAGTAGAATATGTGAAAGTTCAATGGGGTAATGGTCCAACGGCAAAGCTAACTTGGGAACCAAAGTTAGCAATGCAGAATCTTACCCAGAACCCTTCGAGGAAAAAGTTAAACAATAGATCTTTATTAATAAGTAAGTAGTTATTATGTTTAGATTCAAAGTTTTGAGGAAAAAACATTTTTAAGGAGGTTGGAGATGTGAGCTCCTAAAATTGAGTTTAGGACAACCAAGCCTAAATTTAGGGCTTTTAGAGAAAGTTAATTGATTGAGTTTAAAATTTACGACTTAGATAGAAAAGTTAGACTTTGTAATACAATGAAGTTAGATTTTGGAATTAGTGACCCAAAATCCTAATTTTGCCCTTATAAGTAAAATTATTTAATATAGTATTAAATTGTTCGGAACCCCTAAAATCAAGCTCGAAATGTGATGAAAATGGAATTAGTGACCCCAAATCCCAATTTTGCTCTTATAAGTAGAATTATTTAATATAGTATTAAATTGTTTGGAACCCCTAAAATCAAGCTCGGAATGTGACGAAAACTTAGAGATAAGTTAATTAAGCTATAAAATGAGATAATATAGTATAATTTACTATATGAATATACTCGTATTTTTATGAGTATACTTGATATAAATAATAATTATATTTGTAAATTAACCCTAAATTACGTAATTATATATATATTGGGTTGAATTTATGAAGATAATTAAGAAACATATATTGAAAAAAAAAAGATATGTTAGAATCATAATTATACAAGTATAGTCGTATATTACGTGTCATATATACACATGATATATACATTCGTATATTACTAAATAACTAAATATTAATAAAATATACCTAAAATACTAAAATAATTGCAAATCTTATCCTGCAAACTCCATTTGTGGTTGGAAATTACTGTAGGAAATTTGGATTTCATCATGGCTTGTTGTGGAGGATTCATTTGTGCTGAATTAAAAGGCAATTCAACCTTGGAAGCCACCTCCTACTTACAATTAATGGGGAAAAGCATGGAAAAAATTAGAAAAAAAAAAATATAGGAGGACAGCAACCGACCCACACAACTATAAAAAGGACTTAAAACATCACTTTGCAACTTTAGAAATCAAATACACTTAAAGGAAAATTAGAAAAAAAATTGTGGAATAATAGAAAAAACAAAGCAACTGCTGTAGTTGGTTAGTTCTTAGGGCATCCTTTTATTTGCTGTTAAGCCACTTCACTACCAAGGAGTACCCCCAGCATCTTGGCGTTCTAATAAATCCCCATCACCCCACGGTCGTCGGAGCATCCAAGAACATGAAGGTCAAAATTTTGCCCTATTTTTCAATAGATTCTAAAAAATATCAAATCTACCTAGAAAATTATGAAAAAATTTTTAGTTAGGCTATTTCAAACATGATTTCATATGATATTTTTATATTTGAAAAATTCATAATATTTAATATACTTGCTTAAGAAAGTTACTATTCATTTAAAGTTTGACTTGCAAAATAAATGTATCAAATGATGTTGTTTCTAGCTCAAAATTTTTGTATAGGATGTGTATGATATATAGATAATTTCTATGTAACCCGAATTTTGATTTGAATATTTCTAATATTTATTGCATTTATTGGCCTAAAAATAGCTTGAAAATAGGCTAAAATTATGAAATAAATAGGTAATTATGAAATTAAATGATGAAATGGAAACATATGATTTTTAGTGAATAATAATAATGTTGAGATAGATTGAAATTAAGTTGGTGCAAAAAGGATCATAATTGGGTAATTTAGGATAATTCAAGGATTAAATTGTAAATACGAATATATAAGCGATAGATCAAAAACTTGAAACCAAGTAATAGCTGAGTTCCCTATATTTTTATGAGTTTATAGAAATTTTTGGGGAATTATTTGGTGACTTGAACTATTTATTACAAATTTACGTAATATAATAACTTAAATTACAAATCGGGACGTATTTTTAGTAATAATAGATTAAAATGAATTAAATAGTTGAATAAAAACTATGTATGGATGTACTGATCAAATTAGATAAAAATTGTATTTTTAATATAATTAATGATATTTTACTAATTAGGGTACATTATATGGGTATTAGGGTTAGATAATACTTATATGATTGAATTATATTGAAAAATTAGGTAAAATATAGTTTAATAACTGATAACTCTGATTTTAAACATATTTCACATGGTGATTTTATAGTATTTCCCTTACATTTTTTGTTTTCTTTAAAGAAATTGATACTTAATTGAGTAAAATTTTGATTTCAAGATTTGAACACATTCTAAGATCGAAAGCAAAGAAAAGAAATCAAGTTTCACTCAATTCGGAGTTCAAATGAAAGAGTTATGAAGTTTTGAAGTTATACAGTCTTGGACATGGCCATGTCCCCAGGCTGTGTCCATGCAGGAAAATTTACCAGGGTCAGAAAGTTACACGACCTGGGGACACGGCCATGTCCCAGGCTGTGTTTGGTGATGAAAACAGAATCCTTATAATACATATATAAAGGGACATATGAGGGTTTCAAGAGGGAGGAGATATTAGAGAAGAGAAGAGACTTGAGGAGAAGGAGAAGAAAAAGGCGAGAGCAACACCAACTTTAAGATTGGAGAGATTTTTCATCAATCAAAGAGGTTTTTCATGTTTTATTTTATGTTTTTGATGGAACTCGTTTTTAGATTCATTATGACAGCTTAGAATTTGTGTATTTAGGATTATGGAACTTAAGGTTTCATGTGACTTTTGGGTTGATTTATAATTTTCAATAAAGTTTCTATCTTTTCTTGATTCAATTATGTTGTTTAATTATTGATTGATATTTCTAGAGTATCAATTTATGATATTATGCATGTTGATTGAGAAATTGCATGTGTAATAAGATCTAGGCATAATTGAAGAGAATTACATGTATACTTAGAGATAAGATACGTGTTTGTTCCGAAAAGTTAATTATTTGTGTAGGAATTCATTATACATTAATGCAATTCTAAGTTATATTACTAAGTGAAGAGATTCCGGTAAATAATTTAGGATTAGGGTTAATATGCTTGAGAAAGGTATTAACTTTAATTGTGAATCCCTTCAGTCAAGGATAATAGAAATTGAATTGAATATATTTTAAGCGGTCACATGTTAAACACCAGGGGAAATAATTCCTAAATACGTTACTAACTTCTTGAAGTCGTTCTTCGTTTTATTACTTTTTAAATTGTTTAATCAAGTCTCATAATTAGTTTAGTTTGTTAATTTTAGTATTTTTAATTCATTCAACCCATTACGATTTTCCGGTTAGATAATAGAGCTAAGGTTAATATTAGTACTCGAAATCTCTAAGGGATCGACTCGGACTTACATCCACTATATTAAAATTGATAAGTGCACTTGCTTGATATCAATAACATAAATTACGTATAATACGATAATATTTATATAGATACATATAACTATAATAAAAGCTTGAACTATCCGTTAAAAGTCATCTTTAGAAATAGGATCCATAACACGTGTCATTAAGTTTGTACGAACCTAACGACACTAATTTTATTAAAATTGGGCAATCTTAGGTAATATAACCTATAACTCTATAATATTTTAGAATTTGCATATTGCAGTAACCCTATTTAAATTGAAATGTGATTTAATCAATTAAAAGTACGTTTTGATACAATTGAAATTATATATAATATGTAATAGTATAAATTACGTATATTATTAATAATTAATCACTTAACTTGATATGTATATAAATAAAACTATATATTATGAAAATAATATATTTATATACAATCGTTTTAGATCAAACCCTAATATTTTCATAATTATTATGAAAACTGAATTTAGGTTTTGTGTATATAGGATCTCTTAATGGTTAGATTGTTAACAGCTCGAGTCTTCCTTAATGAACGTCTGAATAAGTAAGTTAGGATTATAGCTTTATCGCTTGTTGGGATACTGTATTAAAGTATCTAGAGACTCAAGAATACTTCTAGTTGTGTTTGTAATTAGTTGTTTGTGCGCATGCTATGTGTGTGTGTGATACTTAGTTGTGACAGGAGTTAAACTCCTTGGTGTACTGTTATACATGTTCGCATTGTTTTTGTATTGTAAGAACTTGTTTGGTTACCCTTGTTTACAACAAATGATTATTTGACTATTTCAAAACTGAACATATATAGCACCCATTAGGGGAAACGATTAGGAGTGTCAGGCTAAATACCGACTTCCTTTCATGAGGATAGCTGAAATAGTCCTTTCTCCATCCTTAGTCGAACTAAGTGACAGGTAAGGAGATCAAGGCAGGGGTAGGGGCTATGGTTTGGAGGTGATCATGGGAGGAGGGTGTTTTCCATTGCACAAGCTCGGGTTTGGTTTGATTTGAGTTGTAATAAAACCTCTGAATTCAGGTTAGAGTAGATGTAATTTCTCTAACCTCACAATGAACCGAATAACATTGTATGATGTTTCATTTGATTGATTACGTAGCATTTCATCATAATTAATAACTTTGCTTATGATTATTTGGTATTCTTCTGATTCCATCTTACTTACTAAGCTAGTTGTACTCACGTCCCTATAGACTCTTTTATAGGTACTGAGTGAAGACTAGGATGTTTCGATACCATTGTCCCGAAGTTAGTGTATTGTTGTTTGAAAAAGTGAGGAACGAAGAATCAACTAAACCTGGGCTTTTGAATTTTCTTTTGAATTTTGACGAAACTAACTGGGAATTTTCTAGGACACTTACTAGTTTAACTCTGATTGTACATTTAACTTTGGATGTAAGATGTTTATGTAAATACAATTGTGTTATAAGACAACAGGTTAGATAGAACAGGTATTTTGTAAAGCTAGACCACATGTTTGATTACTCACAGGTATCAGAATGGATGCTTTAAGTTGGTTGAGTTGTACACGCCTTGTATAGACTGTGTCTACAATAATAGCTGTGAGGTTAGCTTCTATTTTAGGCTGGTTAATACGGCAGGACAGTAATTAATAAGAATTGGGGTTTACTTATCCCTTTTACTTATCTAGATCAGATAGCCCAGGTATGACTATAGGAAACATTATTTTTAATGGTTCCAATTATATTTCATGGAGTAAATTGATTAGGATGGGGTTAGGAGCTAAGATGAAGATTAGATTTGTGTACAGATCTATTCCTATGCCAGAAGGTGATATGAATGATCAAATTAAATGGAATCCATGTGATTATATGGTTCGATGCTGGTTGCTTAATTCTATGCCAAATGATTTAGCTCAAAATTTTCATTGCATGAAATCTACCTTTGAGCTTTAGGAGGAAGTTAAGGAGCAGTATGGTGTTGCTAATGGTCCATTAATTTTCTAGATACAACATGAGCTAGTGAACCTTAGGTAGCATAATCAATAAGTTAGTGTCTATTACAATAAACTTCATAGATGTTGGGATGAATTGCAGGAGTTGCATCCATTTCTTAAGTGCGATTATGGTAGATTGGAATTTTGTACATGTGCCTTTAAGGAGAAGGTTGTTGAATTTGATTCTCATAATAGATTGATACAATTTCTAATGGGTTTAAATGATTTGTTTGAAGCCATTAGAATTCAACTTTTGTCAATGGATCCCATGTCGTCGATGAGTAGAGCATATTATCTAGTGTAACAGACGGAAAAACAAAGGTTGGTGACTAGTTCTATGGGTTCAAAAGTTGAAGCTTTTGCTTTATTTCAACTAACTTGGGAAATGCTATTAGAAGCTATGCTAATAAGAAGAAATAAAGGAGAAATCTATTATGTAAGCATTATAGGTTCAAGGGGCATTTAGTTAAAACTTGTTTTCAACTTGTTGGGTACCTTAATTATTACGAACGGAGAAAATTAAACACACGAAATAAGTCTATAGGTTATGTTAACAATGCTTTTATGCAGACTCCTCTTGATATATAGACTTTTGCAACCGATTGAGCTGATATTGGTATGTAATCATCAAAGGTTTTTGATAAAGAAATGCTTCATGATATTTGCCATGAAGTTTATAAAATGATGAGAGCACAAGAAGATTCTACAGTGGATCAAGTAGGTAAGCTTTAAATCCCTTATGTTGCTTTATATGCGGTTAGTAATAGGATGGCTCTTTGGGTTGTTGATATAGGAGCTTCCAATCATATGACACCTCATTCTCAACTTCTTAATAACCCTGTGTAATTAACTAAATTGGTTCATATACAGTTACCAGGTAGAAACATTCTGAAATCTAAGTTGGCTGGTAGTATGCGACTTAATGATCAAATTGTTCTGTCACATGTTCTTTTTGTTCCTAAGATTGCTTACAACCTATTTCTGTTCAAAAACTTGTAGCCTCATAATCATTACAAGTAGTATTTGACCTGAATCTTGCAAATTTCAAGACCTGAATAAAAATACTGTAATGGCTTCAACAAAGGCACAAAGTAGTCTGTATGTTCTTAGTTCTGTAACTCATTTTGTTTCTTTCAATAAGTTTGGTTGTTCAAGTCATATTGCTTTGTAGATTGAGAGTATAAACATACTTGATTTGATACATAGTAGGTTGGGTCATGCATTTGTTTCTAAGATGAAACAACTGCCTATTTGTAGGAGTTTAAACTTGAATAAGATTCTTGTAATGCTTGTCAACGAGCAAAGTTTCATAAATTGCCCTTTCCTAATAGCCGAAGTGTCTCTACTTCTATTTTTGAGCTTCTTCATGTTGATGTTTAGGGGCCCTATGATGTTGTTTCCATTATTGGTGCAAGGTACTTCTTGACAATTTTTTATGATTTTTAGAGTGCTACTTAGGCGTTTTTAATGGCTTACAAGTCTCAAACTTATTCTATATTGACTAAGTTCATTTGCTATGTTAGAAATTGGTTTTCTTTTATCTTAAGTCTTTTCGAAGTGATAATGGAGGGCAATTTATTTCTAAGGATTGTGACCAATTAATTCATAGTTAAGGTATAATACATCAATACACTATACCATATTCTCCACAACAAAACGGGCGAGTAGAGCGTAAACATAGACATTTACTTGAAATTGCACGAACACTTCGACTTCATGCCAATTTAGCCAAAGCCTTTTCGAGTGAATGTATACTCATAGCCACTTTCCTTGTTAATAGAATGCCAATGGCAGCATTAAATTGGAAGACACCTTATGAAATTTTTTTAGAAAAAAAATTCCTTCTTATAGTGATCTACAAGTGATGGATTGTCTTTGGTTTGTTGCTGATCTATCTTCCAAGATTGACAAATTTGACCTAAAAGGAATTAGGTATATTTTCCTTAGCTATGCAAATAATCATAAGGGATATTGAGTTTATGATATTGAATCTAAACGAGTCCTTATTAGTAGAGACATCCAATTCTTTGAGGATATTTTTCGTTACAATGACAATTCTATTGTACCGGGGGTTTTGGATTCCCTTATTTCTCTTGATGCGTTGCCTTCGATGACGTTTGAAACCAACTCTTGTCCTTTTGATTTGTTTGTTTGTCAACATCTAAACACTCCACATTCTGATTTGTTTCTACCGTTTCGAATTATGCTGTAGTCCTTGAGTGTCCAAATACTATTTACCTTTGTAAGTCTAATAAAAATAGGTAGTCTCCTATTTGGTTATAGGATTTTATCCATTCAGTCATCACTTCTGTGCCTAATGCTCATTCTTCTGGTCATTCCTAGTCTTTCTTCTACTACTACTAAATATCCACTATTTCATAATAATCTTTTTGATTCATATCCAACTAACTTTGTTCACTCTTTTGCTAATGTTTTAACTATCAAAGAGCCTATTACTTACTTTTAAGCAGTTAAAAAGCAAGAATGGGTGGAAGCCATGACCAAAGAACTTGATGCTCTTGAGTCCAATGAAACTTGGACTCTTACATCTTTGCCTAATGGTAAAAAGCCCATTGGTTGCAAGTGGGTGTATAAAGTCAAGTACCAAGGGGAGGATTTTCATGATACTTTTTCACCTGTTGCTAAGATGAATACTATTCGAATATTGGTTGCCTATGTAATTGCTCATTCATAGCCTCTTCATCAAGTTGACATCAATAATGCTTTCTTACATGGACATATTGATGAAGAGATCTACATGCTACCTCCTGAGGGTTGTAGCAAGGCCCAATCACATCAAGTTTGTCATTTAAATAAATCTTTATATGGACTTTGACAAGCTTCACAATGGTAGAATGTTGAAATTAATTTTTAACTCATTATGTCTCATGGTGGCCAATAATTTAGATGACCTGCTTCCTGTGTTATGGAAATTGTCATGTTTTGCTAATAAGAGCATTTTGAGTAACAAATTGGTGAATCATACTAGTAATACTAATGTATGTAGAACGACTATAGGAATTGATGGTTGTAGTATGTCAATAATTCAATTGTGAACTTACGTCTTGATGTTGAGTTAATAATTGACTTTAACTTAAGGTTGTATGTTTGAGCTATTGATATTAAACTAACATGTAAGATTTAATATTAATGCTGATATATTGAGCATATTCCATTGTTCTAAGCTTGGTATTTGCATAGAGCATATGGTTTAGTCCATTGGCCTAAAGTATAGTGCTAGGTGTTGAGTACTAAACAAAAGTTGTCTAAAAGAACTGAGTTTTGCTCACCTCCTAGTAAGTTTGTTATATGATCCATTGATCGACCTAGTATGATAAGAACCAGGCTAAGGACTAATAAAGGTCACAAGGGATGGGTCCAAGCTTATAAAAAGCTCGAAAACAGGGGTTAAAATGTACAAAAAACAAAGAAAACAATAAACAATCCTTGATTTACTCTAAGGATATTATACACTAGGGAATTACCGAAGACTCAGGCTAAACTCGATATGATGTACAAGTTGATTTGATGAGGGTACTCATTACCTAATTTTACTTAAAGGTTAGGATAAGAGTGAGGTAAACGATCTAACAGAGAGCAATGTTCACAAAAAGGAGAAATATATTCAATATCAGATGTATGTTGATGATCTCTTGTGGCTACATGTACAATATGTATTTATACAAAAAAATTTGGGGCAATAACTATAAATGGAAATGACTAAAAGGGGTAAATTCCTAAATAAGTAATGTATAAAGAATGGAAAAAGGGTATAAAGAGAAAATTAAGAAAAGCATCCATCTTGTATGGAGGATTTTGTCATATGATTACTCCGACACATGGTTACCTATAGATGGGTGACTTTTTGGTAGAAGTAGACAAACTGTATAATTAGGCTGATGATTTTCGAGCAAAGGTGTCAAGCAGAACTATGGGTTCTTCTTAGGTGAGTTTAGCTTGGACAAGCTTAGAGCAGTTCGCATTTAGGTCAGTTGTATAGTCGGTCAGTTTGGTTGAGCTGTTGTTCGAGTGTGCCTTAGGTTGACTAGTAGAGACCATTGATAAGTATGGGTAAATTCGGCTCAGATAAGGTAGCAAACTAATATATTGAAGCAGCTCGTACTCATTAAGGGCAGGTTGGCATTGAAGAACATGCTTAGCTATACTCTTAAGCCCTTGAGGTTGGGTCTAGGTTAGAGGTCTAGTGTTTTGATTCCTATCACAATAAGTTTATAGTATGCAAACCTAGTAAGTTTATGGTATGATATGTGAATAGACTCGATACGTTTGTGGTCTACTGATCTAGTAATTTTGTCGCATGATCATCGAATTGGCCCAGTAATGAGTGACCTCTCAAGATTAGTCCCTTAGGTTTATTTGCTTGTTTGTGGCTAGTGAAAGGTAATGGAAGTATAAGTGTTGTCTATTGATGTGCACAACTTTAAGTACTTAGCTTAAGTAAGCAATTGACAGGGGTTAAAGATCAGTTAAGTGATTTTAGCTAGAGTTAAAATGAAGCGACGTTGGGGCATTCCAAGCTACTTGAAAGTTAAGTAAAATTTCCTCAGCTAAGTGGCTAGATTTGGCGATCTTAACGTAATAGTTACATATGTACTCAATTTGCATTGCATTGCTTATTGCTAGGACATATATATATATATATATACATATATATAACATTAAGAATATGATGTGTTTAATAATTTTCTTGTTGTTTTAGTTTTATATATTTACTTTATTCTATAAAGAATTGAGGGGATAATGTTCATTGACCTTAGGAAAAGATATTGAATGCAAAGGTTCTAGAAGACACTTAAGCAACATCTTAAGAGAGTTATCTAATCTTTTGAAGGTTATAGTGATTGCCTCGACATGCAACTTTGTAAGTCATAGGGTTATGGTTATGTAATTGGATTCAATGAAGGGTCTACATATAAATCTTTCTTATAAATGATTAGTATAATATAGGTGACCACATAAGTCTTTTTGAGTTTAGATACTAGAATTGCTAAGCAAGTACATGCCAAGCTTGGAGTTTAAGAAATATGTGGTAATACGCTCTTTAAACAAACAAAATATGTGGCTTGATCACAAGTGAAGTTCATAGTAAGCACTTTAAGCATGATTGATCATATTAATTTTGTAAGAGAAGTTGTTATTAGTTATCTTTGCAATAGGTTCAGATTGATGTAGTCGTAATATTTCCAATTGAAGGAAACAAGTTCAAGCTATAAAATCTTAGTTAGTCTTATCCTTACTTTATAGATGGCATAACGACTTGCCTTTTAGGTTATGAGTTTAAAGAAGATAGGCTATTGACTATGTAAAGTAGACACTTGGAGCATGAGGTGTTACAAGGTAGTATCAAAGCATTGTTCTGTGAATAGGGATCGAAATATCATAGCAAGTTGTGTGTAAGGATCAAAGTACATTTAGAAATATGGACAAATGCTATTTTTTAAAGATCTATAGATTAGAGGTAGGGGTAAAGATGGAAATTCAACAATGTTTAAGGAAAAGATTAAGTGTATTAGGGAATAAAGACAAAAGCTCGATATGAAACACTTGGAACTCAAAGATTTTTTAGGGAAATGATTTAAGATTTGATGAATCAATGGTAGCTCTAAGATGAGGTCTAGAGGAGGCTTAGAAGCCTAATAGATTCGAGATGGTTTTGTGAAGGGAATCCTTGCTCATTTAGACAAACATTGGTAACAAAGGATGTTTTGATCAGAAGATTTGAGGTTATATGAATGACAATTTGGGGAAAAGGTTGAAGTATATTTTGAATTAAGAGAAACATCATATGAGATAAGGATTATAGCATAGAATGCGTGTGAGATTGTTTGAGGTAGCTAGGTTGGTTTAGGGGGAACAAAATTTAGTGTTTGTAATGTAACATAAATAGATCATGAATTGATAATAAGATAATAAATGAGAAGCTAATATGTTATGTAAGAGATTATTGGAGGCATAGATATAAAGGGTTGATTGTGTCCATATTGTAGGTAGTAATTAAGAAGAAGATGAAGTTATTAAAAGGCCTAACTTAGGGTGCTGCCTTAATATGAATGGATAATTGTAATCTTTGTAATTTGAGGTGATGTGATTGAAAGCTATGAAGCAAATAGTAGTGGAAGTAATAGATTATAAAGTTTGATGAAGATCTGACTGAATTTATTTGTTTAGGCTAATTATGGTTACGAGCTAAGGAATAATAAAAGATTATAAGAAAAAGGAAATAGAACGATTCCATCCAAACAATGATATGAAACAAATAAAGAGGCCCAATCAATCCTTGCCATGATAACAAGAGTTTTTATGGAAGTGAAAGATGGATTATGATTGTTTGTATGACTACCACTTTGTGTTAAAAAATAAGAAAAGAGAGCATAAAATAGAGAGAGTGATAGTTTGGCTACACAAGTGATGGAAGAAGAAGATGGGATTGGTTTAACAATTGTAGGCAAAAAACATAAAGGTGAACAGAGGATCCTAGAAAGCAATAATTTGAAAGGCTAGAACTTAAAAACTGTTATAGATGATTCTCTAGCTTTACTTCTATAAGTAAAGGAGGTGAAACCAATGTGGTAGTTTCCACTCCATTCAAGTAAGATAAAAAAATGTGATAGTAATAGAAACAAGTGTGGATATTTGCAAAACATAAATTTTGATACAGTAGAATGGTATGACTAACGTAGGAAGCTTAAGCAATTTTCTTAAGAAATGTGGTTGTCAAAGTTTAGATCCTAGCAAAATTATTGATTAAAAAAGTGATGCTGGGCTAACTGTATGTGCGTTATTATGAAAATTTGTATCATGTTGTAGTAGATGTGAGTTCAGATGTCAATCCCTCGAGACTCCCTAAAATTGTGAATACTAGTACTTACTTAGTTACTAATATCTAATCTAATAAACAATATTAATTTATTAAAGATAGTTATTAAAATAAAACAAAGAACAAATAACAAAATAACATAACAAGTAAATTCAATTAATTAAAGACTACTAAAATAAACTATTCTAATTAAAATAAAACAAGGAATAATAAAAAAATAAGAGATGATTAAAATTAACTGCAAACATATAAACTTAGTATTCAATTACTAATCCCCCCTAGAATAGCAATGTAGTTAATCAATCTCATTCTTATTTATTGGATAATGGAGATTCATAGTATGAATTAACTAGACTTGTATCTCTTAATAATTCTTAAACCTAGGTATACTCTATCTAAACTACTTCTACAATAAAGTATCTCAATATCGCATTAAGATCTTGAATCCCTCTATTAGGTTGCCTTAATTTTTTGAGCACTATAAATGCAAGGGTTTGATTAGAGTAGTCATGTACGTGCTCCATGGGTGATACACTACACATGGCTTCAAGGAAGTAAAGTGAGACTGTCACTTAAAGGGATGATTAGGTGAGAACGAAGTAGAGAGGAGAAATAAGCAATTTGTGATAGACAAGGTAGCTTTAGGGGACTTTAGGTGTTTACCTTATAGTTTAAGTGAATGAGATCAATTCTTTGCTTGAATTGCTTATTTAATCTTAGAGAATAGAGATTTCGTAGAGCATTATTGTTTCTCTATTCTATTTAAGAGTTTGAAATGAGGAGAAAATGTTGGGTATTTATAAGCTCTTAGGTAAGATAGTATCTGTTTGATCATCTAAATGATTAATAGATGAGATGGAGCCTACTCAAATCATAGTTATCCAAAATGAGCTAGCTAGCTAACTAACAACCTCCCTTATGAGTGTATGAGCCTGCCTAAGAAAGGTTAGAAGCAGACGAACTGGTCTAACGATCTTTATTTTAAGCCCACCAAGCCAAATCTCTTTGAATTATCACAATATATTAACTAGACTACTTAGGCCCTGTCACTTAACTCAAGAAGTTAAACCTAAATAAATAATAGGCTTAACCTAATAACTAATATAACAATTTTTAGCCCTCCACATTTTTCCCTTCGATCAAAAGTCTCTTAGACACATCTAAGGAGGTTTTGGGTATTTCTAGATGTTGTTTCTTCAACCGCTATGTAGACGCCTTAGCAATATTAGCTTCTAAAGTTCTCATTCGAATTATTTGTAATTACTTAGCTTATCCAATTACTTTTAATTGCACTAGTCCATCTATTATAGGGTCTCACAAACTTTGAATTGATTCAAACAAAAATTTAATAATCGATAATATAGAATTAATACAAAGTAATGCAATTACATCAAAATAGAAAGAAATCATAGATTGATAATAAAAGATAATTAATTACACAGAAATCTAGGTTTCACAATAATTGAATACCAAAATTAAATTAAAACACTAAGAAAAATAAACAAATAAAGAAAAAGAAAAGAAGGAATCTATTCTATAAATTGTCTATAGGTTCTTTATCTATCTCCCTCTACATGTTATTAGAAGGCTTATAAGGTTATTTATAATAGAAAAAGAATCTTGGAATATATCTTCAATGTTTCTTATCTTTGAATTTGACTCCAAATAAAAGATATATGGTAGCATAACATCTTGGACTTCAAGTCTTTCCAAGTATAGAATATTTACAATCAATGGAATCACCATACCTTAAGATTACAATCGTAATCTTTAAGCCTGATCTTATATTTCACATGCAAATTCTTCTAATTCAACGGAAATTCTTGACAAGAAGTACGCACCTAAGAATGTAACCATAGTCTTTGTACGTTGTCTTCTTTGGACATCAATTATCAATTGTTCCTTCATTTGAATAGCTTGGTTGATGCACTTCTTTCTTAGAGCTCCAAAATTCCATAAAAATCTTTAGAAATTTATCAAATGCTTCTAAAGTACCTAAAAATGAAACAATAAGCAAATAAGCTCAAATTATTTTTAATTAACACAATTTATACAAAAATTCTATATAGACTTACCCTAAAATATGTATGTTATATGAGTGTTATCAAATTTCTCCACACTTAAGACTTTACTTATTCTTAAGTAAAACAAGCAAAATAAAAACAAGGGATTTTCCATTTTCTTAAGGGAAAAGGGAGCAAGAGAGAGTATAAATGTAATTAGGAATCTTCTTAAGTCTATAAGTTCCATCATCCTTAGTGTTCAACTTCTAGTAAGAATTGGAGCATCTACAATCTAAAAACACTTCAAAAGTCCTTAACTTAGAGATAGGATTAAAAGGAAAACTTAAGAAGAATAGAAAATATAGTGGTTATTTGGGCATGCCTATGAGTGGTGTAAGGTTTGTATAGCTTGAAGATTTCTATTGCTATAGTTGCCTAAAGGTTGAAGGATCGCCACTAGGGCAATGCCAACTATAGCACTCGTTGACTATGGCTAAAAGTCGATGAACTAGGTAAGTTTTATTTGATGGTATGATTTGTTGATTGACCTGGTAAGCTTGTAGTCTATTGACCAGTAAGTTTGCAGTATGATATGTGAATCGCCCCTATAAATTTGTGGTCCATCAACCTAGTAAGTTTGTACTACGATCCTTAAATTGACCTAGTAACATGCGACCTAGTATGATTGGTCCCCCAAATTTATTTACTTGTTTGTGGTTGATGAAAGGCAAGGAAAGGACAGATGTTGTCTCTTGATCTACACAGCTTTAAGTAATTAGCTTGAGTAAGTAATTGATGAGGGTTAAAGGTCATCTATGCAATTTAAGACAAAGTTAGAAAGGAATAACATTGGGGCATTTCATGCTATGTGAAAGCTAAGTAAAATTTCCTTAGTTGAGTGGCCAGATAAGATGATATTAATGTAATAGTTACTTATGTACTCCATCTGCAATGCTTACCATTGGGATATATATAACATTGAGAACATGATGTGTTTAAAAATTTTCTTGTTGTTTTAGTTTTATATTCTCACTTTGTTCTATAAAGAACTAAGGTGTTAATGTTCACTAATGTTAGGTACAATTACCGGACACAAAGATTATGGAAGGGACTCAAGAAGCAACTTAAGAGGGTTCTTAATCTTTTGAAAGCTATATTGATTGCCTTGACATACAGCTTTATAAGTCATAGTATTATCGTTATGTAATTGGATTAAGTGAAGAGTTCTATATAAATCTTTCCTATAAATGACGTAGTATAATATAAGTGAGCTCATAAGTCTTTTTGAGTTTAAAGATTGGAACTAGTAAGCAAGTATATGTCAAGTTTAGAGTTTAAGAAATATGTGGTAATACTTTCTTTAGACAAACAGAATACAAGATTTGATCACAGGTGATGTGTACAATAAGCACTTTAAGCATGATTGATCATATTAGTTTTGTAAGAGAAGTTGTTATTGGTTATCTTTGCAATTGGTTTAGATTGATATAGTAGTGAAATTTCAAGTTGAAGAAAACAAGTTCAAGTTTGAAAATCTTGGTTAGCCTTATCCTTACTTCAAGGATGGCATAATGACTTGTCTTCTATGTGTTGAGTTTAAAGAAGATAGGTTATTGACCATGTAAAGTAGACACCTGGAAGACGAGGCATTACATAGCAAACTTAAACTTTATGTGAAAATTATAATAATAAAAAAAAAATTTAGATAATATTTTTGTTATTATCCCTAAAAAAATTAGAGTGCAAATTCATATTATTTTCTACGTAAATAGCTCAATTCATATTATTTTCATCATTTCAATTTGCAATTCTCATGCTTTAGGTGTACTTATGCCAATAATTTTCTTGTGTTAATATTTGTTTGTAAATAGTATAATATCCCTCCATATATTAAAATCTATCAAAAAATAACTCAATATTTTAAGGGTTTGATATCCTCATATCAATATTCATCTATACATAATATGATATTTAATAATTAGCATCTTTATTGATATCGGATGCTTGTAAGAGAAAGCACATTTATATAAAGAGATATCGATTAGGTATTATAATAATAAAAAAAAACACTTCTCTTCACAATTTTTTGGAACAAAGTAAAGTAGACATGGACAATACTAGGGTTGAAACACTTTTAGTTGTCATGTTTTTCATATTTAGTAAGTTTCTTGTTATCACTTCAAATGTGTTAGTGTAGTAATATTGTAATGTTAGATACTATGACTAAGGGTTACCAAAACTCATAACATGTTGAGTTAATTGAGTTGAATGAAATTGTAATGTTATAGAGGAATATAATAAGATTATTAGGTTTAAACAAATCTTACTTTGTTTTGGTAATTGGTACTCTATTTTTTTTTTTTTGGTTGGTAAAATTTTTCAATCAATGAGGTTTAAATTACTACACAAAAAAAAAAAAAAAAAGCAAGTGTGCCTAAACACCATATCACTACTGTAGCACACATTTCTACATGACTACCACCATTTCATTACCATAATGTCTACTGTCAAGCGATGGTAGTTCATATGGTGTAGGCTTATTGATGTGGTGATGGTGATTTTATTGTAGTTTGGATGGAGTTAGCAGCCACATTGATGATGGCGATGGCAACATAGGTGGTGGTAATGTCATAATGGAGATGGTGATGATATTATGGTAATGGTGGTAAGTTATCTTTTCAATGAGGATATGTTTAGAGAAGAATTTCTTTACTCTAAGGAATATTCATTCATAGATGTCGATAGATGAATAGCCACTCAATTGTGATGAATAGATTCTTTATGGAATACCCATTAGGTGGTCAAAATACGTAAATAAGTTGATTGATAATAGCATAAGAAAGAAGAGAATTGCCATTCTCATAAGGAACATACTTTATCTTGTAGTTTATTTTGTTATTTATGTTTTATAATTGAATGCTTTTCTATACATATGGAATAAAATAAACTAGAAATTTATGTTAGTTAATGTACGTTGCATAGTTTCACATGTTGTTGGGTTTGATGGATTTAGTTTTAGTTATTCATGCTTGAAAGCAGAAGTTTACAAGATTTATAAATGTGGCTTTGGGAAAGCATGGTGTTTACAAAACAAATGTAAATGCCTATCGGCTTTTGAAATGAAAGAATGAAAAATATACTCTGGGAATAGCAAATGTGTCAAATATTGTGGTGTAGGATTGGAGTATGCAAAATGTTGTCTCAGATTATGTATGTGCATTTGTTAATCTTGAGTAATGTAGTTGTATTCATCTCATAATTGACCAATAATATTAAATCCCCTAGTTTATGGTGTAAATAATCTTAAATATTTTTAGTATCTATTTGGAAGTATAATAATATCGATTGAGTGTGAACAATTGTATTTTTCCTAACCTTAGAGTTTAATTTCTATCTCTATTTATTTGGAATTAGGATTATGGTCTTTTAATCACACAAATTGATATCCTTTCTCCTTTTTTATGTTCTTCCAAATATTATAATGATTTTTTTTATAACAAAGCTTATCAAAGAAAATCACACATGTTCTATACGTAATTTATGTAAAAAATTTTCCATTATCTTATATATATTTAATCAAATTATTAAATATAAAGGAAAGTTACTTGACATGAAATAATTAACTGCATACCCAAATTATTAACACAAAGAACTAACCATGAAAAAAGGGGACTATATTAGAATACAATATAAATATCTAAGAGGGATTTAAGCTTTTGAAATTCTATTTACGTCAATTATTAGTGAGAGAGAAGTCAATTATCTTATATTATTTTTTTAGATATATTAAGATTACGATTATATAAGCGAAAAAAAATTGGTAAAATAGATTTACTATGTTGGGTTACTAGGCAAGAAGTACGGTTGCTAAAACTTTTTTCATATTAATAGGAGAAAATTCTTTCCAAGAAGAGGATAAAAAGGATGGAGCTTTTTCATTTTAATTTCTATAAGGCACTTGTTAGATGTAACCACCTTAATAAGGACTTTTGTGCATATAATGAGTGGCAATAAGTTCCAAATAACTAATAAGATGGAATTTATAGTATTTACCTGGGATTACTTCATATGAACAACCACTATTAAATGTAACCATAAAAGTAAGGCATCAAGCTTATCTATTAACACTTAAGTAAGCTATAACCACTTCAATGTTTGAAATGGGTAGCACCCTTAAAAGAAAAAAAGAATAGTAGAATTGAAACACCACCAATTTGAAGTTTAGCAAGCAAGAAGCAAATTAAGACCACTCCAACCACCATTACCACATTAGCCAAATTCAAAGTTTTGCATACATAGAATACTTACAAAAAAGTTAACTGAAAAAATGGAAAACCACCAATTTGAAGCTCAACAAGCAACAAGTAAAAAGGATAACTCCATCCACTAGCACCAAATTAACTCAAGTAGACACATTATTATTGCCCTATTCTGTCCATTTCGTTGGATTCCTTCGACATATTCAATTTTCTCTTTTAATTGGAAAAAAGAAAAAAACACTAAACCAAGAGTATTACTTACCTAAAGATAAAGGCAAAGCATCAATTGCTAGGTGGGAAATTATAGCATTTATTTAGACCTTGATAGAATTAAAGTCCATAAGCATTTTGGATGCAAAATTACAAGATATAGGTTATTGTTAACCAACTTACTAAATATAAGCAATTCTAAGTGCTTTGATAATGTGAAAAGAGAATATTACAATAGTCTTAAATGTTCCCTCAACTAAGCTATGACAAAATTCAATGTTTGTAGAGCATCTAGGTAAGGTATTCAACCAGAAAATATAGTTGCTTTGAAATAGAGACATTGTGCAACGACCCTGAAGGAAGTTTAGTAGAATTATCTAAAATTTTTATATCATGTGAACATTCGTTATATGAAAACTGCCTTATAAGTTAGATATTACAAAACTCTAGTTAATTAATTACTATTCTATTCACATTTTAATTATATTAAATTTAACTATATTATTATATAAATAATTATAGATACACATTATCTACAGTTTGTCAAAATGGCTAATAATCGGTGTCCTCTATGAAAAAGTAAGATTAGGTAAATTTATCCTAACAAATTTTAAGCTTGCTAATGATACGAAATCTTAAACAAATAAACACTTGTTACTTCAAAAGTTCAAATTAACTATGCATTTCTCATTCTAACTTTACTCTATAGTACACTTCTTGATAATTACACTTCGCATTCGACACCTATCTTAGTCCTAACTTTAGGTGGACCTGCAAAATAAACTGTTGGAGAGTAAACTATATGAGCTTAGTAAGACATCTTTCCTACTATACAGATAAGCAAGTAATCAAGTAATTATTATTCACAATCATATGAATGCATGAACGATCAATACACTAAACGATGTATGTAGTTGACTAGGTATTACATACAACTTTAGGTTTAATGCCTTCTAAAGTAAGGGTAGAAAATTCATTAGTATCAATCACAACCGAGTTCTAGCACTTGAGCTTTTGACCATTGTGAAATTCTACATTTCTTTAGAAAACATTTTTACGTTTTCAAATACCAATAATAACTGAAGCCCTAGATTTAGCAGTGAGGTGACTCCCATTGTCTACAATCACATTGTAAAATAAAGGTCTAAAGATACGACCCTTCGCTACCTATGGTTAGCATCTCCAGTACAGAGTAAGTTTGCAAGCCAAAGGTAAGGCACTCTTCTTTACCTATGCATGAGGTGATGGCCTAAATAACAAATGCAATATCATGGTTATGCATGTCCATTTTAATTAATGAAACCCAATACAATTAGGTTTGTTTCAATTGAGTGATCAAGTAGTTCATATATACTCACAATAGATAATATATTAATAATATAGCATGAAATTTATTTTCTTATAATTAAGGTATCTTGGCATAGTATTCAAACAAGTTCCAAAACCCATATATCCCAAGAAATCAATTCAATTATCTTTAATTAGTTGTATGACTAACTACATATACAAACATGTATAGAGTTATTGGGAGTGTTCACTTGGTCATGATGCCTATAATTGTAGGAATTCTTAAGTGCTCTTGAAATTGATTTCAAAGTTTCCTAGCAATAAAATAATGATGATACTATAAGTTTGTAGTGAAACTATATAATTACCTAAGTTAGTTTTACTATATTATACCTAGGTAGAGGTAAATCTTGTTTTAGTAAAAACTTCTTCGTTTTGAGTCCATTTTTCTCATTCTTATAATCAATTTCATACATTTTTTGGACATACTTTTGCATAGTGAGGACCATTTTAAAAGTGAGACCCACAATAATTAGGGTGGGAAAGGGTTAGATTCGTGGTTGTTGTGCATTCTTCTTAACTTAAATAGTTTTGGGTTCCATTATAGGCCTAAGTGTGTAGTACCTATTTCTAGTTAATTACTATTATTATTTGTGGCTTTTATGTAGCAACTGGGCCTAAGGGGTTCATTTATTACATGGATATTGTTCTATGAGTTTTCTTTTAATTTACTTAGTCCTTTTTAGCTTTACTTAAGGGGTTTTGGGCCTTATCTTGGGCTTAAGTATATTTTTAAGCTAACGGTTATTTATTATTGGGCCTTTATAATTTATTTTAAGTTCATAATTTTAGGTAGTCCAATTAAAGTTTTGGCCCATGCCTATTTCTTATGAATCAAAGGCATAATACAAGCTTTTTATTTAATTTTGGGCCTAAGTTTAAGTCTAAATTTATCTTGAGCCTTCTAAAACACCTAATGGGCTTCATAAGCCTCTTGTTTGGGACTTAAAATGTTTACCTATAACTATTGGATCATTTTATTCAAAGTGGACCTAGGAGTTGTGTTTAGGCCTATTAATATGTTTTAGGCCTATTTTGCATTCTAAGGCCCTAAACTAAGTTCCAACTTATTCTAATGCACTAAATAACTTTGACCCACTAATAGATTTTCTTAAATGTTTTAGATTTGGTCCTAAGCATTCATTGGGCTCCAATTCCATTTCCTAAAGTCCAAAGCTCATTTGATGCCTTATTATGCCTACAAGCCGTCATTAAGCCACTTAACCCTATTTATTAAGCCCTAAATCATCATTAATTTTAATTAATTATCTAATTAACCTAATTATGATGAATTTTTACATTTGCATTAAGTTCATTATGGCGATTTAAGTGAGGTTTGAAGGTGATTTTACTATATTTCCTAGTAATGCACATTATAATGGGTCTTCACCTAATTAAATCCATTTCCTAAGCTTTGTTTAACTAGTGATTAACACCAAAAACACAAAATACAATGGGAGTGGACCAAGGATGTTTCATTCTTAAAGAGGTATGTACATTTTGATGGGGTTTTCTTCATCATTTCTTAAATTAACCTACTGATCTAGCAAGTTTCACCCATGTATAATTGCAAACATGCATCCTAGAGTTTAGTCAGGCATGTGCATAGACTATTTCATTTCCAAACAAGTGTAAAATAACCAAATGCACCTAATACTAACTATGGAACACAAGAAAGTATCTAGCCTAAACTTTTACTTGAAGGTGTAAAGTCTAACTAACCTTAACGATGAAGTTGTGGAGTTTACTTTCCCCATTGTCAAAGTCTAAGCTAAGGATCCCTTTTGAGTGTGTATATGTATGTGTCGAATGTCTAGGAATAGGTGAGGATGTGTGGTGGTGTGAATGGTAGGGGTGGTTGAGTGTAGTGGTGATAAAAAAAATGTGGGGGTGGTATGGTAGTTGAGGATCATCACTAGTATGGTTTTTGTGGGGGATGGTGTTTGTGGTTTGAATGGCAATGGATGAGAGGTGTTTGATAATGATGAAAATAGAATAAAATGAGGGTTTAAAAAGGAAGCAAAACTGCCATGAAGGGGAACAAAAAGGGGGACAAAACATTTCTCTTTTTAGCTATTTAGGACATGTACAAATGGGGACTATACTATGCCTTTGATCCATTACCTCATTTGGTATGATAATGTCTACCTTTAGCACATATGGTCATTAATGGTATAATTTGCGAACTAATTCCATTGTTTCATGTGACAAATTACTTATGCATGAATGGATTATATGGTTAATGAGTAATCAAGCTTTTTAAACTTTACTACCAGTATATATGGCTATAATTGGGCTTAGTTTAGGTTTGTCAAGTCTAGTTAGGTTAATTAAGCCTATTGGATCATCTTATCCAATTTAATTTAGGATTTCTAGGAGTTAGAATTGATTATTGCATATTGAGTGAGTTTTAGAAGATAAGCTAGGGTTTTAAAGCGATTAAGTGAATTGTTCACGATTAGTGAATAATTTAGCTATGTAATTAAGGTTTAATAGTTAATTTAGGGTTTTGACGTTAGATTAGGGTTTTAGATGTTTGACTAGAGTTTTAGGGTTTCTCGTATGTTGGGATAGGGTCTTAGGGTTTTGAAGGTTAATTTAGGCTTATAGCATTTGCTTTAAAGTTTCAAATCTATCATTAGAATTTTCAATAGTGATGTTTATTGAGCCTTATTTCAGTTTTCATTAATTTAGCCAATACAAAGCTCAACCTGCTTAATATAGAAATTAAGGAAAAACATTTTTTTTGAAAAAATATTTTAAAAAATCATTCGGAGTTGCCAACTAGTAAAACTAATAAAGAAGTCAAATTAGGGTTTTCAAGTGGCTAATTTATCCATTATTTTACTGGTTTTCTTAAAAATTAATTTTTCAAAAAATTTATTCATAAAATCTGAATTCGTAGGTTAACTTATGAAGACCAAATCACCATATAAAAATTAAAAAAAAAAAAACTTATGGGCCTTTACTTTTATAATTTTTTTAAAAATACCAAGATATGTAAAGATGTAAAAAATAAATGAAAATGAATTTTTAATAATTTTTATTACGAATTTTCCAAAAAAAAAAACGAGAAAAGAAAATGTTTTCATTTTTTTTTTATGATTGTTGTTGAGCCTGATTTTTTCCCGATTTTTATTATTTTCTTTAACCCAATCAATATTAAACCCCAACTTGTTTAATATTGATTCTTGACTAAAAGTTAAAGAAAAATAGTTTTTTAAAAAGAATTTTATAAATTTTTGGAGTCACCACTCAATTGGGATCGGTAAATGGCATAGGTCAAAATCAAATGGGTGGATTTAGTTTTGATCTCGACACTAGTTTATGTGGAAAAATTGATTTTGTTGAAAAAAAAAAAAAACTAGATTTTCTAGTCTAGGGTATAGGTTCTTTAAACCCTTATCGTAAGTTGTCCTAATTTAGATTTAATTTCTTGAAATCACTTTTTAAAAGTTGACATTAAAAAAATTATGTATTTTTTACTTTTACTAAATTGAGTAATTTGAGCTAAAAGGGGGAAAACAAACTTTTTTTTTTTAGTCGCCTCAGAGGGGCCTATGTACCTGTTATTGGGGATCAAACGTACATTGTTCTTTAAGAAATTTAATTGTATTGGTTTTATTTTAGTTTAGAAAAAAGGTTGGTTTTACATTTTTATTAATTTTGTTTCTACTTGAGAAAGAAAGGATCTTATTTGTTTATTTTTTGGAAAATTCTAAAGGGAATCTTAATTTTTGAACAAGGTTTATTTTTTTATTTGGAAAAAAAAGAAAAAATATTTTTAAGTGATAAAAATTTTAGGAAAATCCTAAAATAGCTAAATGAAATATACAATTATCATAACTAATATGCTTAACTATAGAATAGATACTTAAACCATAAAAACGACAACTAATTATAGAAAAGAAACATAAACTTTAGAAAAAAAGCTAGAATCATGGTAAAGATGTTTGAATAATAGAAAACATGCTTAAAAGAAAAAGGTCCTTAATTGATGTTTTACTTTTGTAAAATTTTACAATAAATCCTAAATCTAAAAAGAGTTTATTTATTTTATTGGAAAGAGGATTTTTCTAAGTGATAAACTTTTTTTTAATTTTTCTCTTTTCTAATATTATATATATTCTTTTATTTTTTTATTATTTTTAATTGAAGCCTAAAAGATAAAAATAAAAAAATATTTTTTTTATAGAAAATATATTCTTTTTTCCCTTTATTTTTTTAATCTTTTTTTTATTCAATTAGAATCAATACAATTGAATTAAACAAAAGCAAAAAGAAAAAGAAAAAAAAAATACAAGAAAAGAAAATGAACTACAAAACCAAAGAAATGGAATTGAACCAAGGAAAGATGTGTGTAGGCTAGGGTGCTGGAGTGGATCCCGATTACGAAGTAGGTCGGGTCTGATCTTGTCACCAATTGGGTTAAGAAGAAGAAGGTGGCTATTTAGGAGGCGATTTAGACTTGCTTAAGTCCCAAATTGAGTAGGAAACATCCCTTTCATGAGTATTCTATTGGAGATATGGGGGGTAGGTGAAGTGCCTTGGTGTATGGTGGAGTTTGGTAGTAGTTTGCGATAGGTGACCAACGGTGGTGAATTGGTGTCACACAGTGGCCGTTGGGCATGCAAGAGCGGTCTTATCTAGGGTTTTGGGATGTAGCAAATTCAATGGTGTAATTGGTTTTGAGTGGGGAGTAGCGGAGCTAAGTGTTTCAAGTGATGGTTGACAAGGTGGTGGTTACAGTCAATTGTGGCCATGGTAAGGGAAGGGATTGATGGCTATCAACTCCTTGGAACATGAGGAAGCTTGTGATGAAGTTTGTTTGCTTAAAAAATGGTTGTGGAAATAGAAATTTTAGAGAGAGAGAGAGAGAGAGAAGTCATAGTACAGGGAGAAAGTTTAAATCCAAACTTATATAAACGATTTTGAGTGTTTCTTGATCATAGGAATCAAAGATTGGACACTTGTTTATACTTTTTCAAACTTGATTTTTTATTGGAAAGTCGAAAAGTGAATCAATTTGCAATCTTCAAATTAATGGGTCTTTAACTGATGTGAATGCAAATTTATTGTAATCCATGTTGATTTGAATGAAATGATGGTCAAATTGTTATTAAGGCTCTTTAATCTTACTAAAATTGTCTAGAAACAAGTTTGATTTTTCTATAAATGAGTAGAATCAATCAAATTCAAATTAGAGCCATATCCGAGTAATAATTTTTTTTTTTTGTGATTTTAAATCCCATTTTGATTCTCCGAATGATTGGACTGGGACAATTTTTAATGCTCTCTTCAGAGTATCCTAAGTATACTTAAAGATTTCACCATTTGGTGAAATCACGAAGAAAAAGTGATGAAAATGAGCTTGAAAGTGAGTTGGTCAAGCGTACAATGTGCGAGAAACTCCTGGAAGGATGATAGAAAATGTGAGAAAAAGAAGGAAAATATTAAATTGGCCAACCACAGGCTGACATGTGGCCGTTCTGTATAGCAAATTAAAAAACATAACCCAACACTTGCCATAAGATTAAAACCTCTTATCTCATGAGAATCCATTCACGCCCCAATTGCATGATTGACTTTTTTGATACATTAGTGTAAGCTATTAATATTTATCCTCATTAATGGCTAGAACAATTAATGGTCATCCCATAATTTAATTTAGAACACATATGTTAAGTATACTTTTCATTTCAAATCCAATTTAAAGGTTTTTTAAGCATCTTTTTTCTTTTTTTTTTTACCATTTGATTTATCTAATATTGATTTGTAAATCAACCAATTTAAATCTAATCCAAGATTAATTTAAATTAGCATCATTTAATCTAATCCATCATTAATTCAAATTAGTATCATTTTTACGATGATCCTTAACTATAGTCTCAGCATCAAACCTTATATTCATGGATAAGGCTTAGAACCATTAAATTGCATATTTGCCTTATGACTTTATTCGACCCTAAAAATGAGATGGCCTTCTTCATGTGACTCAAAACTTTAAAAATGACCTAAGCTCTTCTTCTTTTATTTTTTTTAAATTTTTTTTCTAAATTTTCTACTTTTTTTTTTCTAATTTAGGATTCATTTTCCTAAAAAAAAAAAAAAAAAAGGTTAAAACTATAAAGAGGCAAAAATTGGGTGTTTATAATTGGCTTAGAGGTGCCTATGTACCCGCTAATCAAGATCAAACCAACGTAGTTTTGTTTTAAAAAAAAAAAACTTCAGTGGCTTGATAAAAATTAAAAACCTAATTTTTATTCCTAATTAAAAAAAAACCCTTAAAGACCTAATTTTCAAAAAGACTACAAGTGAGTATTTTGTATTTTAGGAAAAAATAACTACATGATAAAACTTTTTTAAGAAAAAATCCTAAGGTACCTAGGTGAAAAATTTGCATGAAAGATGCAAATCTTAAATAAAATATGCAAGTTTTATGTTTTATGAAAATATGCTAATATGTAATTATGATGGAAAACATACCATTTTATGGAAAAAAAATTCAATTACTATTGACAATATGCCAAAGCATGGAAAAGATGCCTAACTACTAAAAATATGTCTAAATTATGGAAGAGATGTCTAATTATAGAAAATATGCCTAAATTATGGAAAAGATATCTAAGCTATAGAAAATATAGCTAAATCATAGAAAAGATGTTTACCCATAGAAAATAAGCCTATTAAAGATTTTTTTATTTTATGAAAAACTAAATAAGTGACAAAATGATTTTTTTTTTAGAAAAATCCCTAAATGCCTAATTTGTTAAAAAGAAAATTGCAAAACTAACTATGCATTCCTATTTAAATCTTGTAGGACATGCAATATAGATATGCGTATGAAGAAAAAAAATATGCTATTGTACTATAAGGATGTAATTGTTGCAAAAAGATATAATTTTTATCTAAAAATGAGATTTTTCAAAAAAATGCAATCTGCTAAAAAAAAAAAATACAATTTTTATAATGCAAAATAACCATGGTAAAAATGTAATTTATCTAAAATATGTAGTTTTCTAAAAAATGTCATGCAAAAGATGCAATTTATCTATAAATATGCAATTTTTTCTAAAAATGCACTTTTTGGAGAAAAAGACATGCAAATATGCAATTTTATGTAAAAAAGTGCAAATCTTAATAAAAATGTGAATTTTAATAAAATGTATGATTTTTCCTAAAAAACACACAAGTCTTAATTCTAAATGTCTAATTTCCTTAAAAATGCTCAAAATGTGATTTAATGATAAAGATACAAAAATACTATTTTTATCTCAAATATGTGAAAATAACCAACTAATTGAAATTAACACAAAACTTGCAAAAAGACTCAAGTTAGTAATACTCTATATAAACATTCCTCTCCCCTCTACTCTGATTTTGATCGACATGCCCCATATAGAAAATAAATAAACAGATAAATAGACGACTAAAAATTGAAAAAATCTAGAACTAGAAATAAAGACATGGGTCCAAAAGCGTTTGCAAGTTAGTTTTGGATTAGGGTTCAAGAGCCCTAAATAGGTTGGGCTAAATCTCTCCATAGATTTGGATCGTATAGGGAAGAAAAGCTAAAGTCCATAAGGTGTCCCAAGGATGGCTTTAACCACTTTTTCAAGCGATTATTGACACTTTCATATCAATCTCATTAGTGAAAATGAAATTGATGTTGGTGCCATCGCTTAAGGTCATGCTTTGGTGGTTGTTGATAGGCGGTAGGTGGTGGTGATAGTAATGTAAAGGTGTATTTGGGGGCTTTTGAGTGTGGAGGAGATGATGATGATGGTGATTTTGTGTTTGGAAGTGGCAGTGATGGAGTTTGATGGCGGTTCGAAAGCTGAGTTATTTAAGACATCAAGGGTTGGGGTTGTGTGGTTGTGGTTACGCTTGGGTTGCAAGGATGGGGATGATGCTATCGACTAGAGTTGAAGATGGAGTAGGTGAGTTTGCTATTAGTGTTGGGGTCAAATCAATAGTAGATCAATGGTGGATGTGTTTAGGGTAAAGGGGTGATGCATAGTGGGTAGTTGTGATTGTGCATGGTTCATTGTTGCATGCCGCTACTATGCGCATGAATGTGTCATGTAGTTTATTGTTGGCATGTTTGATGGTTTGCATTCATGTCATTGGGGTTTGCATCGTAAGAGGGCATAGTCGATTGGGGGCTTAGGTTATGAGAGAAGGATCAAGCCATGCACAATCTGGGTGTAAGTAAATGAAGGAATGTCATCAATGGAGTTTAGTTGAGGATGTTGGTTAGTTGTTTGAAGCACCGGTTGGGTAAGGATGATTAACGAAGAGGGTGTTGGCTATGTTGAAGGTGAATGAGCGAATGAGGGAGGATGGTTGATGGCTTTTTTTTTTTTCAAAAAAGAAAATTGACTTGTTTATAGCTATTAAATCAAATGTTAGTTGAATATAGGATTATTCTTAGAATTTCTTCTATCAAATCCTTATTCAAATAAGATTTAAGCAAATCCTTACAAATTCAGATATTTTGTTAATGATTCAATAAGATTTAATCTAAATCCATAATAAAAAATGAAGATTTATATGGAGATTTGTTAATATCAAATCTCTTTCCATGGTTGAACTCAGATACAACTAGTTTTGGGGAAGAGAATGAAGCCATCATGTGCATGGCATACAACTTACGTTTGGAAAAAAACTACCCTCGATTTAGCTTGATCCCTTGATCCCCTAATGGCTTCTTTCTCATGCAATCGTGCATAGAAAATAAACTTAAGCCTTTGTTATTGGGCTTAACATAAATTTAAACTTTCAAACCTAAGCCTAATCCATTCTAAAATGGCTGTAACCTTTCTATAGAGCCTAAAATATACATGCTAAATATTTCAACACTATTTTTCTTAATTTAATAAATTTGAGCCTTAATTTTATTTAGTCTAGTTAAAGTAGTTTTTAAATTAGAAAAAAATCCATTTATGATCTCAAATATTTTGTTGGACTATTTTAAAAAATATTTTTCTAATAAAACCCAAAAGATTCTAAATTTACTAAATCATACGTATATTTTCAACTATTGGCTAATCTGACCCTAAAAGACAAACTAACATGGCTTTAACACTTTTGACACTTTTTTTTCAATTTTTTCTTTTTTGTATTTTTCAATTTTTGGTAAACCTAGCCCATAAAACTAAAATGCAAAAATTAAAGGGTAAAAATGGGTTGTCTATAATGTTTAGTCTTATTTTAATTTACCCTTTGTCAATTTTAAGGAACTTCTATAGGCTCTATGTCACGACCTAAGGGGGCTAGTTGTGGTAGTCACTATATACCGTACAAAGGATTGCAGATTGAATTCCCTTATAATTGACGACCCTTTTATACGATACACAAGGCTACAGTTACCACTAATTACCAAGAGTGCGCATGCCCAAGGTTAGTTTTATAATATCATTCCATGACAAATAATAATATTGTAAAAACATAACACATAATCTATTTGTATAAAAGTTTACAGATATAGAGTCTGAAACATGTCTAAAGTTAGACTAATATAAAAATTACATATTCAAATCTATATTTAATCAAAAGTACTCTCTGTCTTCAACCAGCTTCCACATTGACCTCGTATAGAAAACTAACCTCGGGTATGCGACGGCTTAACTTCATAAAAAGATCGGCCTGCGAGAGAAGACTATAAGGGTATAAGCTTAAAAGCTTAGTGAGATAATTTTCTTCAACCATATAGCAATTAAGTTTATACAACAATTAAGTTCAACCAAATGAATGCATAAACAAGCAGTATACCAAACAAATACATGTAGGTGACTAAGTACTGCGTGCAACTCAGATTTATTGCCTTCCGAAGTCAGGGTTGGAGATTTATCGGTACAGTCAGATCCGGGTATCATATTAGAACTTATTTCATAACGAAACTCCGTGTTTCGTATTCAAAATGTAATGGTACATCCACTACCTGCTTTATCAAAATGAGTTCTACATATGATTGTGAGTAGATTCACATAGCCCTTACTCACCCTTAAACGAAGGCCTCTGGACTCGACCCATAGTCAGGCGGTTGGTGCCTCCAATGCTTAGTCATCCTGTGGGCCGGGGTAAGGTCATATCGCACATGTGTACTGTACGAAATCGATAACAATTAATAATCAACCTACGTATAGCCTCTCGCTACCTCCGTGTAATGTGACTGCCCGGAATTATTTATGCAATGTATCATTTATGCATGATCCAAGTTAACTTTTTCAAGTCAAATAACAGTTAAGTTATATTTAATCGGTGATCATTTCAAATCACAAACAATCAATCTAGTGAATCTATTATGCAACAAACATTATATTATTGAAGTTTAAAGTAAGTTCACCATTAACAATAATTATCATGTACAAGCATAACCCAACCCCATACACATTCATTTATAAATCATAATTTAGATTCGCTAATTAGAAGCACAAACAAGTATAGAATCATAAGGAAAAACTCACTCAGTCATGGCTAGCTCAAGGGTCGTAGCAGTCTGTGGGCATCTCAAGGTCGATATTGAGATTACCTGAGAATAATGGAAATTTGTAAGTTTGGGAATTTAAAGCTAACCAGTGTTATAATTTGTAAGGTTTATTTCATTTAGTTACGTGAAATTATCGATTAGAACTTTTTATCAAATCGCATATAACTTTTTCGTTTTAGCTTGGATCGTTATGAATTTATAGTCCATTTTAATCGTTTTCGAGCGTATTTTCTCGTAACGAAGTCCGTTTTGGATGTTGTGACTCGTAGATTAAATTGTGATATAAAAATATCACAAAAATTATTATTTAAGTTTAAAAATTATAAAACATTGATTTTTGCTTTTTCTCAACATATTTATGATTTAATAATTATTTAAATCATATATTTCATATTTTTATTATTTTGAGTATATTTTTCTATTTTTGAGATTTTTACTTTATTATGATTATTATTATTATTATTGCCTTTATTATTTTTGTTATTTCTCATTTTCCCATTATTTATATATTTTACAGGTTATATATATATATATACTTATAATATATGTTATAATTTTATTTTTATAAAAATCCTTAATTACGGTATTATATATATGTATATATACATATACACCTTACATATTTACGAATTTAGTAATTATATTATATATCATATAGGCTAGTACATATTCGGTATACTACTTATATATATATATATATATATATATACTATACATTATACGTATTATATATGTATATGTATTTATTGAGAATAAACATATTCTTATATACTTATTCATGTATTCATGTATTTGTATATATATATATAAGTCTTACATATGTACATATATATAAATACATATATATATATTTGGTATATACATATAATTATCACTCATGGAGGTATACTACTATATATATATATACTATACGATTATATATATATGTATACTAAAGTAATTATACATAGATACACACATATATATATATTTACGGTATACACATATACGTAGATATACTATAGTTATTTATTGAAATACATAATACTAATTATATGTATTCCAAAAAAATACATAATACATATTCTTACTTATAATATACTTATGTATATATATGTATACATACCTAGTCTTATACATACATACACTATTCAATTTATGTATTTGTGTATATATATATGTATTAGTAATGTTATATTTATAAGAAAATACTATACAAATATTATATTTATACATGTATATACTATACATGCACCTATGCAAAAAAATAATTTACTTACTTATTTATTTTAATTCCTTCTTCTTCTTTTCCTTCTTTCTTTTCTTTCCTTCTTTTCTCATGGTTTGTTTCCAGAATGTGTTTCTTCTTTTTGGTTTTATTTTGCTGAACTTGTTTCCAGATTTTTCTTTTTATTTCACGTGTGTACTAAGTGTAAATTATAAGCTAAAATTTTAGATAATCATTTCAAGATTTTTGTTTGTTTAGTTAATCAAAACTTGGCAATATAATTCATCACGTGGGCTGCTTGTTTGATTTTTTTCCTAACTTAAGTTCTGAACGTGGCAAATGAATTGAGAAAGGAAAGAAAGAAAAGAGATAAATTGGAAATGAAAGAGAAGGAAAATAAAAATTAATAATAAGTATATGTAATTTTTTGAATCATATAAATTATAACAATTCTCCTTGTAAATTAATTTTTAAATTTTTGTAAAATTTTATCAATTTAATTGGTACCCGTTACATTTATAATTTTTACAAGTTATTATGGTGATTTCGTTAAAATTTTGTGCAAATAGGTGATTTAGTCAAAAATTGTATTTGATCATGATTATATTATTATTGAGTAATATTAATTATTTTATAGGTTTATGTTTGTGATTTTAGGGTTTTGAGCAATTTCAGGTTCAATTTTGATTAATGGTACGTAAACTAGTTTTAGGGATTTAGTACGCGATTTAAGGTTTGGATTAATTCCTAGGGTTTTGTTATCGATGTTATATTTGATTTATTAAACTTCATGATCTTTTATTGTTACTAGCTTTATCGATTTATTGTATAGTTTAGAGCACTTAGACTTGAGTTATAATTCAACTACTGTTTTTTCTAGGGTTTACATTTTTCCCTCCTTCAAATAAGTTTTGTCCTCAAAACTTGAGATGCGTACCTGGTTCTACGAATAAGTGTGGATATCTCTTCTTTAATTCATCTTCTGTTTCCCAGGTAGCTGATTCTTGTTCATGGTTTCTCCATAATACCTTGACATAACGAATCTGTTTATTCCTCAATTGCTGTACTTTTCTATCTATAATCTTCATTGGGTGTTCTTCATATGTCAAGTTTTCTTGCAATCTTATTGGTTCCAATGCAACAATACGATCGGGATCGGAAATGTGTTTCCTCAAAATTGACACGTGGAAAACGTAATGAATTCCCGACATATTAGGTGGCAATGCTAATCGATAAGCCAAATTCCCAACTCGTTCTAAAATCTCAAATGGACCTATATATCTTGGACTTAGTTTTCCTTCGGCTTTAGCACGATGAATACTTTTGATCGATTTTACTCTTAAATAGACATGTTCTCCCACTTGAAATTCCAATTCTCTTCTTTTCAAATCAGCCCAGCTCTTTTGTCTATCTTGGGATTCTTTCATCTTCTGTGTGATCATCACAATTTTATCTGCTGTTTCTTGAATCAGATCGGGACCTATTACAGCTTTCTCTACATCATCCCAGAATAATGGAGATCGGCACTTTTTCTCATATAAAGCTTCATAAGGTGGCATGTGTATGGTCGAGTGATAACTGTTATTATAGGCAAACTCAACCAAAGGTAAATAAGTATCCCAACTTCCTTTAAACTCTATAATACATGCCCTTAGCATATCTTCCAAAGTTTGAATAGTTCTCTCAGTTTGTCCATCTGTTTGGGGGTGATATGCTGTGCTGAATTGTAGCTTTGTTCCCATCACTTTCTATAAACTTCCCCAAAATTTTGATACAAATCTTGGATCTCTATCTGATACAATTTCTGCTGGAACACCATGTAGTCTCACTATCTCCTTGATATATATCTTTACCAATTTCTCCAAAGAAAAAGTCTTATTAATTGGCGAAAAGTGAGCTAGTTTGGTAAGTCGATCAACGATTACCCAAATCGTATCAAAACCAATAGCTGTCCTTGGTAAACCACTCATAAAATCTATAGATATCTGATCCCATTTCCACTCGAGAACAGATAAGGGTTGTAGTAATCCTCCTGGTCGTTGATGTTCGGCTTTCGCTCTCTGACAAGTTTCACACTTAAGTAGAAAATCAGCCACGTCTTGTTTCATTCCATTCCACTAGAAATTCTTTTTCAGATCTTGGTACATCTTCGTTCCTCTTAGATGTACAGTATAGCCTGAATAATGAGCTTCACTTAAAATTTCTTTTCGAAGGTCGTCCTCATCATCAAGTACACACAATCAATTATTCAAGTGAAGTGTATCCTATTCATCCATTCGAAAATCAGTGTATTTCCCACTTCCCATTTCTTCTTTGATTCGATTAAATACAACATTGCCTTGTTGTGCAATTCTAATCCTTTGCATTAGCGTTGGCTCTGTCACCAAATTTGATAATTCAATATTTTCTACATGCTATGAAAACTCCAAATTTAACCTTTAAAACTCTTTTATAAGTTCCCTCTTGATAGTCAAAAGAGAAGCAACTTCACCATAATTCTTCCTGCTTAATGCATCAGCAACCGTATTTACTTTGCCTGGGGAATAGTTAATTCCCAAATCATAGTCTTTAATCAACTCAAGCCATCTTCTTTGTCTCATGTTCAACTCCTTTTGAGTGAACAAATACTTATGGCTCTTATGATCAATAAAAATTTCTCATCTCTATCCATACAGATAATGCCGCCATAATTTTAATGCAAACACTACAGCCGCAAGTTCCAAATCATGAGCTGGATAATTTTGCTCATGTGGTCTTAACTGTCTCAAAGCATATGCGATCACTTTTCCACTTTGCATAAGTACACATCCCAATCTGTTTTTAGAAGCATCACTATAGACAGTGAAAGGCTCTTTATCATTTAGCAATACAAGGATCAGGGTGGACATTAATCTTTTCTTCAACTCTTGAAAACTCTTTTCTTATTTTTCACCCCATTCAAATTTTACATTCTTCTGTGTTAATTGGGTAAGTGATCTTGAAATCTTTGAGAAGTTTTTAACAAACTTCCTATAATATCCAGCTAGTTCAAGAAAACTTCGAATCTCAGTAACCGTCTTTAGTCTTTTCCATTCCACTATAGCCTTAATCTTTTCAGGATCAACTGGAATACCATCTCCTGTTATGATATGTCCAAGAAAAGATATTTCCTTCAACCAGAAATCGTACTTAGGCAACTTTTCATACAACTTGTGTTCTTGCAAAGTCTGTAACACCATTCTCAAATGTTCTTCATGTTGCTTAGATGTAGCAGAATATACCAAAATATCACTGATGAACACAATTACACGTTTATCCAATAAAGGTCTGAACACACGGTTCATTAGATCCATGAATGTAGTAGGGGCATTCGTCGGTCCAAAAGGCATCACCATAAATTCATAGTGACGATATCTTGTCCGAAACGTCGTCTTTGGAACATCCTCCAACTTGATCCTCAATTGATGATAGCCTGACCTTAAGTCAATCTTAGAAAAGACACTTGCACCTTGCAATTGATCAAACAAATCATCAATTCTCGGAAGTGGATATTTGTTCTTAATGGTCACCTTATTTAACTCTCTATAATCAATACAAAGCCTAAGTGATCCATCCTTCTTCTTAACAAACAATACTGGTGCTCTCCAAGGTGAAACACTTGGCCTTATAAAGCCTTGATCCAATAATTCTTGTAATTGCTTTTTCAACTCTTGTAACTCAATTGGAGCTATTCTATATGGAGCTTTAGATATCGGCTCAGTCCTTGGAATTAAATCAATAACAAAGTCGATCTCTCTTTTCGGTGGTAATCCAGGTAATGCATCTAGAAATACATCTAAAAATTCATTCACCATTAAAATTTCTTCCACATTTGACTTTTTAGACTCAGTATCCAAAGCATTCAACCAACCAACATCCATGATCAATTCTAAAGTACTTAGCTCTGGTACTCTTGCTATTACATAACTCCCTTGAAATACAACTTTATTTCCTCCTAAAGCCTTAAACAACACTTGCTTTTCTTTACAGTCAACAGTAGCTTTCATATTTGCCATCCAATTCATTCCTAATATGGCATCATACTTATCCATATCTAAAATAATCATATCTACTTTACTGTTAAAGTTTTAGATTTTCAAAGGACACTCTTTTACCATTTCTCTTGTAATTACTACACTTCCAGTAGGTGTTCTCACTCCCAAACTCAAATCTATAGCAGTTGTAACTAAACTAGTTTGTCTCACTACTCCTGGAGCTATGAAAGAATGGGTAGCTCCCGTATCAAATAATGTATAAATTGAATGTCCAACTACATCGATATTCCCTGAAGCACAAAATTCTTAAGTCTTATTCTCATGTTATCACTTTATAAGTTTTCATTTACCAATTCAATTTACTTATTATTATTCAATGCTTCATATACTATTTATAATAACTAAAGCAATTTAACAGTGAGAATTTAGGATATATACCAGCTATCAGCTCGTAATCCACAAATTCTTCAGTCCCTTCGAGTACTTCTAAATCTTCTTCTACATAGTCCTCATAACTCCAATTACCTTCCAAATTATATATTTTGGCAGCATTTGTTGCACTTGGACGTATATTTCCTGCATTTGGTCCTCCAATCGCTCTTCTAATGGCAGGACGTCTAACAGCTGGTGGTGGCTTGGTAACTTAAGCATTTGCAATGGTATGTTGTGGATAAGTGGTAGAAAAATGTCCAACTTTGTTGCAGATGAAACAAGTAATAGCATTCTTTTTAGGGTAATTTGTTACTCGATGTGAACTTTCACCACAATAAAAGCATTTCCCTTGTAACTGGGGACAATCTCTAGGGTAATGAGTCCTTTTACACTTCCAGCACTTCGGTAGTTCATTATTCCTTTTTTGAAATCTTCCTGGTAGTCTTACAAATCTTCTTATTTTGTTACTACTACTTCTACCAGGCCCTTCAAAAGATCTCTTCCTAAATACATTGATCTTACGTTTTCCTGCATCCTTACTTTGCCTTTTTGCATTATCTAGTACTCATGCTTTTTCCACCATATCGGTAAAGTTTCTTAGCTCAAACTTCATAATTCTTCTTCTCAATCAATGTCAAATCCTCTAGAAACGATTTGAATCTTTAATCTATCACTCGTTTGATATTCAGGTGGTGCAAATTGCAACAACCTATTAAATTCTGCTTCGTACTGCTCCACAGTACGCGTCCCTTTCGTAATATCCAACAAATCTTCACTATACTTCAATCTTAAACTTCTAGGAAAATAATACTCTAGGAATTCATGTTGGAATACTTCCCAAGTTATTGGTCCTCTCAAATTCCTCTGTTTTGATTCCCACCAAGTTTGTGCTCTCATTTTTAACAAGTATGTATCATAGATAAGCCTGAGATGTGGTGCAATCTCGAATTCCTTAGATGATCTTTCAATCTGATGTAACCAATCTTCTACTTCATCAGGTCTACTGGCTACACCGTCCAAATACTTGTTATACCGTATAAATTCTGGCAAAAGGCTACGTTATTGCTTGAGATCCATAGGTGCTTAGGGCATCTCTCCTGCTGGTACAGCTGGTGGTGGTGGAGATGGGAAAGCAATCTCTAAGTTTACTACGGGAGGTAGTGCTTGTACAGGTGGTATTGGCTCTCGAGTAAAACATGTTCTTAATAATTCATTCTGCGCGCGTGGATAGTCGTAAGAATCTCATCTATTCTATCTTGAGGCCTTCCCGGTTGTCTTCCTTGTATAAGTTGTTCCCTTTCCTGAGCAGGTTAAGCTTGCTCATCCGGTTATCGTCTTCTGCGTCTAACTTGACTGTGAAGTTCATTACCAATTTTCAATTGTTTAGTTATAATGATCAACTTATTCCAAATAATTGTAAAAACTATCAATACTAAATGAAGATAACACACATGTATATACACATCATAACAATAGTAACAAAGGCTGTAATTTTTCATTTTTGATCAATATAGTGAGGTTATATCCATGTAATGGTCACTTCTAATGAGTGAAACTCCATTGATATATATACAAGCTAAATCAAAATACAGAGTTTTCAAAGTACAAAAGTGCTCTTGTAAAACATAAGTCCTCACCATACATAAGGCTCTTAAGTACATCAAAACTCTCAAAATACATAATAACCTCACTACATGAAAACTCTCGAAGTACAAAATGATCAGTCATAATCCTAATATATATAACAAAAGGAGCATGCATGATCACTCCGATATTAACAACCATGTCAAAATATAACCTAATCATCCAAAACATCTCTTAATGTCGGGTAGAAGGTCCTGCAGCTGTATCCTCCTCCTATCTACATTCAGGAAAAGTCGATCCAACACTAGAATATATACTGGACTCCTCATTAGGGGTCTGTTGAGCCCACTCTCTTGGCAGCTAAAAATCTAATGGATCTGGTGTGATGGTAAGTATATCAAATGAGTCACCACCTACCAAAACTATAGGTGGAAGTCTAGGGTCCACGTGATAGTACTTGAACTCGTCAGCTGGGGGTATCTATTGTAACGGCTCAGCCTGTATGATCGGGGTATCCAATGGTAAACCAAGTCCATCAAATCCAAACCTTGGCTATGGTACAAGAACATCAATGCCATGGGTAGGATCATACCACGGATCCCTGCTAATCCCTATATCAGTCATAGCTTTAGCCTGATCCTAAGAAATGATAGAAAAATGATCGGCACAGTAGTCTACAACTAAGGCAATCCCATGTCCAACTATCCTATTATGGCCAATGGATGGTGGTAGTGGAAGGGAATCTACATCAACTAGAAATATAATCTCCTGAGTACGGTCTGTACTCTCCTCCGACTCTAAATAATAGATCATCTCCTCATCAGTAGGAAAACGACCAACTAAGGCAAAGATCCAATAAATCCTCCTGTCAATCTAATAAGGGCTCAGTCCTCGGTACCAGGCTGATAGTACCTTACTGACGGTACGTGGTCGGCCTACCAATGCCAAGTCCTCATAAGCAATCTGGAGTGGACATCGGTAAGTTCGTAGACTCTCTCCCTCTTGAAGATGGAACAAAGTGAAAGAATTCCGCAACTCTAACTCAGTCTTCTAAATCAATAAGGTATGAAGTTACTTTTACAATTTCTTTATCATAACTTTTAGTATGTAAATTAAAGCTTAAACACTTAACCTGGTTCTACTCCTCTTAATCTTCCCAGGTAAAGTATCCCACTATCTAGGGTTAGGATTTATTTAACCTAGTTTGAGTCAGGCTCTGATACCACCTAACTATCATGACCTGAGGGAGCTAGTCGTAGCAGTTGCCGTATACTATACAAAGGATTGCAGATTGAATTCCCTTACAATCGACGACCCTTTTATATGATACACAAGGCTATAGCTACAGCTACCACTAACTATCAAGAGTACGTAAGCTTAAGCAATATCATTTCATGACAAATAATAATATTGTAAAAACATAACACATAATTTATTTGTATAAAAGTTTATAGATATAGAGTCTAAAACGTGTCTCAAGTCAAACTAATATAAAAATTACATATTCAAATCTACATTTAATCAAAAGTACTCTCTATCCTCAACCAGCTCCCATACTGACCCCATATAGAAAACTAACCTCGAGTATGCCACGGCCCGACTCCACGAAAAGATAGGCCTGCGAGAGAAGACTATAAGGGTATAAGCTTACTAGCTTAGTGAGATATTTTCCTTCAACCATACAGTAATTAAGTTTATACATTAGTTAAGTTCAACCAAATGAATGCATGAACAAGCAGTATGCCAAACAAATACATGCAGGTGACCAGGTACTACATGCAACTCAGATTTAACGCCTTTCGAAGTCAAGGTTGGAAATTCATCGGTACAGTCAGATCCGGATATCATATTAGAACTTATTTCATAGCGAAACTCCGCGTTTCGTATTCAAAATGTAATGGTACATCCATTATCCACTTTATCAAAATGAGTTCTACATATGATTGTGAGTAGGTTTACGCAGCCCTCACTTACACCTAAACGAAGGCCTTTAGATTTGACCCATAACTAGGTGGTTGGTGCCTCCAACGCCTAGTCATCTCGCAGGCTAGGGTAAGGTCATTTCGCACGTGTGCACTGTACGAAATCAATAACAATTAATAATCAACCTACGTATGGCCTTTCACTACCTCCGTGTAATGTGACTGCCTGAATTATTTATGTAGTGCATGATTTATGCATGATTCAAGTTAACTTTTTCTAGTCAAATAACAATTAAGTCATATTTAATCAGTGATTAATCCAAGTCATAAACAATCAATCTAGTGAATCTATTATACAATAAACATTATATTATTGAAGTTTAAAGTAGATTCACTATTAACAACAATTATCATGCACAAGCATAACCTAATCCCATACACATTCATTTATAAATCATAATTTAAATTCACTAATTACAAGCACAAACAAGTATGGAATCATAAGGAAAAACTCACTCAGTCATGGCTAACTCAAGGGTCGTAGTAATCTATGGGCAACTCAGGGTCGATATCGAGATCACCTGAGAATAAGGGAAATTTGTAAGTTTGGGAGTTTAAAGCTAACCAGTGTTATAATTTGTAAGGTTTATCTCATCTAATTACGTGAAATTGTCGATTCGAACTTTTTATCCAATCGCATGTAACTTTTTCGTTTTAGCTTGGATTGTTATGAATTTATAGTCCATTTTGATCGTTTTCAAGGGTATTTTCTCGTAACGAAGTCTGTTTTTAATGTTGTAACTCGTAGATTAAATTGTGTTATAAAAATATCACAAAAATTATTATTTAAGTTTAAAAATTATACAACATTGATTTTTGCTTTTTCTTAACATATTTATGATTTAATAACTGTTTAAATCATATATTTGATATTTTTATTATTTTGGACCTATTTTATTATTTTTGAGATTTTTATTTTATTATGATTATTATTATTATTATTGCCTTTATTATTTTTGTTATTTCTCATTTTCCCATTATTTATATATTTTATAGGTTATATATATATATATACTTATAATATATGTTATAATTTTATTTTTATAAAAATCCTTAATCATGGTATTATATATATATGTATATATACATATACACCTTACATATTTACGAATTTAGTAATTATATTATATATCATATAGGGTAATACATATTCAGTATACTACTTATATATATGTATATATAGATATACTATACTATACATTATACGTATTATTTATATATATGTATTTATTGAAAATAAACATATTCTTATATACATATTCATGTATTTGTATTTATATATATATATAAGTCTTACATATGTACATACATATAAATACATAAATATATATTTGGTATATACATATAATTAACACTCATGGAGGTATACTACTATATATATATACTATACGATTATATATATATGTATACTAAAGTAATTATACATGGATACACATATATATATGTATATATATTTACGGTATACACATATACATAGATATACTATAGTTATTTATTGAAATACATAATACTAATTATATGTATTCCAAAAAAATACATAATACATATTCTTACTTATAATATACCTATGTATATACATGTATACATACCTAGTCTTATACATACATACACTATTCAATTTATGTATTTGTGTACATATACATGTATAGGTAATGTTATATTTATAAGAAAATACTATACAAATACTATATTTATACATGTATATACTATATAGTATGCATCTATACAAAAAAAATAATTTACTTATTTATTTTAATTCCTTCTTCTTCTTTTCCTTCTTTTTCTTCTTTCTTTTTCTTCCTTCTTTTCTCACGGTTTGTTTCCAGAATGTGTTTCTTCTTTTCGGTTTTATTTTGCTGAACTTGTTTCCAAATTTTTCCTTTTATTTCACGTGTGTACGAAGCTTAAATTATAAACTAAAATCTTAGATAATCATTTTAAGATTTTTGTTTGTGTAGTTAATCAACACTTAGCAATATAATTCATCACGTGGGCTGCTTGTTTGATTTTTTTTCCCAACTTGAATTCTGATCGTGGCAAATGAATTGAGAAAGGAAAGAAAGAAAAGAGATAAATTGGAAATGGAAAAGAAGGAAAATAAAAATTAATAATATGTATATGTAATTTTTCGAATCATATAAATTATAACAATTCTTCTCGTAAATTAATTTTTAAATTTTTGTGAAATTTTATCAATTTAATTGGTACCCGTTACATTTATAATCTTTACATGTTATTATGGCGATTTTGTTAAAATTTTGTGTGAATAGGTGATTTAGTCGAAAATTATATTCGATCATGATTATATCATTATTGAGTAATATTTAACTATTTTATAGGTTTATGTTTATGTTTCTGATTTTAGGGTTTCGAGCAATTTCAGGTTTAATTTTGATTAATGGTGCGTAAACTAGTTTTAGGGTTTTAGTACGCAATTTAAGGTTTCGATCAATTCCTAAGGTTTTGTTATCGATGTTATAGTTGATTTATTAAACTTCATAATCTTTTATAGTTGCTAGCTTTACCGACTTATTATACAGTTTAGAGTATTCGAACTTGAGTTATGATTCAACTACTGTTTTTACTAGGGTTTTCACTCTAACTGTTGGTCTTGTATTTAGGTTAAAAAATTTAGGGAGGCTTACATGATTCCCTTGTTTTAACGAGAAAACATGGAGGTATTTTGTCAACTTAGTCACATCCATCATGTAGGCAGGCTTCGGTCGTAGATTAGGCATAGGTTAGGATAGGAACGACTAATTAGGTGAAATCCCTTAGGATATATTATGCTTACATTATATCTAATATATAGTACTAGTAAAGTATACCCTATAATTTATAAATATTGTAAGCGATTAAAATTATACATATATGTATATATGCTTATATGTGGCACTAATTAGGGCTAAATTAGTAATTTCATTAATTTATTATGCTAATTGAGTTAATTTGATTAATTGTTATCATTTAAAAATATCTCTAATAAGTCATTATCAAGTTTACATGATTTTACATAATTTGAGTTAAGGGTTTTCTGTATGATTAGGGTTTAGTGACTCTTGGGTTTAAGAGTATGCTATTAAGGTGTTCAAGTTCGTTTTAATGTTTCGATTTCAAAATTTATCGGTTTTAATTTCTTCATTCTTGTTGACCTTAGCGAATATCTATCGGTTTTTGAGTTCAACCATAACTTTAAAATGTAAAAATTGTAGGCTTTACACTTTAAGTACATAAAAGTACTCTTAAGTAGATATTAGTTGATGAAGCAACATGGGAATCCTCTAATCAAATCAAACCACAACATCCAGAGTAATTTAAGGAAGGTTAGATACTTTTAGTAATAACCAAACTCAATTGATAAAGAATGGCAATTTATAATATAAGTAGAAATTGTAGGTCTAATTTTGAAGGATAAGACTTCTTTCATAGGGTAGGATGTAAAGACCCAAATGTTATAACCTTAAAGTATGGAAAATTAGGTTTGAATGAGTGAATAAGACTTGAATAAGTAAGCTAGGAAACCTTAAGAAAAACCTAACGTGTGAGAAATCTATTTGTAAGACTTAAATGCATATACCTTGAAGCTTAGGAAAAGTACTCAAAATTTACTTCACATTTACTCCTTAATGCAAGGATTTCTCGATCAACCCTAAAGCTAAAATGCTATTACTAAAACTACCTTAGAATGCTTTAATTAGAAAGTACCATTTCTATTTTATAAAGGCCAATTAATGTAATCTATCTTAAGTTTGGCCAAAAACAAAATGTAAGCTATCTCAAGCCTCAAAAGATCAATACATCATCATGGAAATTGACACATTAACTCCTCTCTTTTTCCACCATATGCATGTTTAATCACTATGAAAGATATGTATGTATGACATCTAAACAACTAGCCCTTTGACTAACCTTTAGACCATTTTATGCCACCTCGCAAAGTGCCATCTTCCTCTATAAATAGATCAAGGCAACCAATTCCTTCATGCATAAAAGATGGAAAGAAAAGACGTTAAAAATTGGTGCCCCATCAATGGCCAAGTATCCTCCATATCTACTGCATAATCACTCTCTTATCGCTATTAAACTAGACTAATAATACTCTCATGTACAAAAAATCCCTTTTAATAACCCAAGAGTGACACTTTGATGTACCAACCTTAGAGACAAAATAAAACCCCAATATCAAAATTAACTTAATGTTGGCATGCTCTTATGTTGGAATCGAACGTTACCTCTATATTAAAACTTATGGGACCATAAGGTTTCATATTCATCAAGAAAGGAGCTCATCAAGGTACATTTTATGGAGATTTTAAGGACTTAGATATCATAAGTTATTTGATTATTAAAAATGAATGAAAGCTATTTTCAAATAAATATCATGTATATTTTAGGTTTAGTATGAAAACTCTTGAATGATCGAGATTTTCATGGATGGAGAGAAGACTCTTAAGCCTAACTTTTAGAGAATTCTAGTTAATGTTATATATGATGCCAAAAGAAAGGCTTCCAAACTAAATTTAAAATGATTGAAATTGAGATTAACTAGTGAAGTACGAAGTTCAAGCCATGAAAATCATCTTGTAAAGGAACTTACAAAAAGCTCAGCCTAATCTGTTAGCGTTTTCAATGGATAAGCTTTTTTATAAAGAAAATGAAATGACCTTAGAAACCTAAATAAGACTTTTTAATAAGATATGAGAGGAGAGGAAAGTTTTACTTAAAAGTTCCTAATTTCTAAGAATAATTTGGTGATTAAAGTTTATAGGAAGTTACCTTCTCTTGATAGAAGACCTATAGTACTCTAAGTAAGAATATCATATCAAATTTGATAAAATCAAACTTAAGATGAATAAGTTATGACCCTTATTTGGGGGATGTACAATTGAGTGGTGAGTATTTATTTATAAATATATACTTGTTGATAGTTGATCAAGGAGAAGGATTTTTACCTTTTATAGAATAGATTATCTTGCTTCCAAGACCATCATGCATTTATTTCTATTTGCTTTATGTTTAGTTTTTAGTTTTATTATCCTATTTACTATGTTGATTATGGTTACATTAGATTTGTTTGAATGCCATTGTGTAGATCACTTAAGTGAAAATGGCTTAAACTTGGATTCCTTGAATGTAAATATAGGTCATATTATAAAAGATAGTTGTACGATAGAGCTTCTGCAGGCATATTATGGCACAAAAAGGACCATTGGGGTTAGTTTTGGATTGAAGGTTTGATAAAAGGAAAAAAGAAATAATTCCCATTATATGAAAGCTAGTGTGGTCATAGACTCATGTAATGAAACTTATAAGGACATTAGTTATATAAGTGGAGAAGATTGTGATATTCCTTAAATAGAAGGTAATAAAACTCTATCATCAATGCATCTTTCTTTGTAATGACCTGGAGTTCATTGGAACTTTAAGGCTAAGCATTATAAACCTTACAAGATCTCAGTAACCCAAAAGTGAAGTCGGATGAAAAAGTCTTCGGATAGTCCCTAGAATCACTTAGACATAATAACAAAACCTTAGGTAAAAGAATTGGACCCTAAATGTTAGACTAAAACCTTAAAGGGAGCAAAGCTCCAAAACCCTAGTTAAACGAGCAACACTTTAGAAATCTTAATACTCGAAAAACCTTAGGGTGATAATAGAATCCTAAAAAGATTGCTAAGCCCTAATTAAAGGATCAAATATATTAACCTAATAAATAAACACTAATAGTAAGTCTAAATCTAACAATAAAAGTGATGGATATTACTAGTCAACTAAAACTCTAACTTTTGAGCTCGTACGCGAACCAAATTATTATAAATAAACACCAAACCCTAACTAAACCCTAGGTATACGTGTAAGGTATTTAAATTAACTAAAGTGTAATGTTAAAAACCCAACAAAACCCTAAATGTATCTTGATTACACTTAACTAGCCTAATTATGCTTAATTACTATCAACTACCCTAATCAAACCCTAATCCATAACTAACTTTCATTACATATTAGTTAACTACAAGTTAAGCTTAATTAAGAACAAAGAGACAATTGCACTAATGACCTTAAAATATCTTGTATTTTAAGAAGACAAGATCTTTCCTTAAATGGCAATAAAGTAGGGAGTATATGGTTCCCATTTGTGCTAAGTACTTTCATTCCCAAAACACACACACATTGTCCCCTCTCCCTCTCTCTTAAATGCCAGCCACTCCTTTCCCTATTTCCTCATTCTTCTTCATTTTCTTAACTCTAAAATACTCTTAAACATTCTCTAAATTATCAAAACTCTAAAGCACTCCTAACTTGCTCTAATCGACCATTATGTATACACCATCATTGGCCATCCTACTACTGCTACCACCACTCTAAGCCACCAAACACCAAGCTCCTCACCATACACATACACTTCTCTAACCCTTCAACACATACACACACCTTCATACGTATATAAGCTCATAACACAATACCTACAAGAAGGCTATCGTACCCTTGCTCCAATAAGCGATTGGGTTAGTTTTTCTTATAGGATGATGTTAGGAAATTACATTTTGATGAATAATATTTACTTTATAGCCATGTGTTAGATGTTTTAGGTTGTTTATTAATGAACAAACATGGTTAGTGGAAGAAAAACACACTTTAGTTATAGTTACAAAACTAACATGTAGAGAAGTGTAGTATTTTGTTAGTTTTAAGGCTAAATCACTAAGGAATGCACTAAATACCCTCTTTCCCTAGCATGCTGTCCCTCCGTTAACACTACTACACATTTCCACACAAATATTATGTTATGATTATAGCCATAAGTAAGTAAAAAATAGTTTGGTTAAGGAAAAGCACCCTAAGAACAAGTGCTGCATGAAAATGATGGAGGAAGCCTCAAGATCACTTGTTAGCTGCTGCTTTCATAAAGGCATCAAAATTGTAAATTTTATTTTGTTAGCTTAATGACATGTTTACTTAGTGTTAAGAGTGATTTAGGACTTAATTAACCAAGTTAAGTAGGTTAATGTATAGCTAAGGCCCTAATCTAGCTTAGTTAGTGATTAGAGACTTAAAAATGGTGTTATTGACCACCTTAACTTTGATGACCAAATTTGTAAACTTAGAGAAAGTGGGCTAAGCTTAAGGCTAATGCTGGGCTTAAACCCAAAACGATAAGGGGGTTTGGGTCTAAGGCCCTAAAATGCAATTTAGGTTCAAAAAGCCCAAAAGGACTAAGTTTAAAGCTCATTTAGATAAGTGACCAGATTTGAACCTTGGGATGAAAGGCTTATAATAAGTTAATGGAGAGGCCTCCTAAACCTAAAGGCCCATCCATGATACCCACCATACGTGAGACTTATGAAGGAGTAACAATAATCAAGGACACTCAGATCAACTCATTACTTCAACAATATGAATTGTTTAGATTTCAATCGTATGAAAATATACATGATGTATTTAATCGCTTTATAGCAATCACTAATGAATTGGCTTTGTTAGGTAAAAAGATGAAAGACTCTGATCTTGTTTGTAAGATATTAAGAATTTTACCTAGATCATGGAATGCTAAGAAAATGGCAATTGAAGAAGCCTGAGACTTGTCAAAGATGATCATGAGTCAATTAAGAAAAAAACTGCTTACCTATGAATCTCATTCAAGCACATCAAAGAACCAAAGAGTAGCAATCAGGCAACTTAGCATTTGTAGGATCCAACTTGGAAGATATCAAGGAAATGTCACGGATCAAGGTTAACCTAACTTAGATTAGGTTTAAGCTCTTACTCTCCAAGTTATCTAAGTCTTCTTCGAACTTGGCAGCTTAGCTCGGATAATTACTAGGAGCTTAGCAGATCGAAAGTCGTGTTGAATTGTATTAAGGTTTAACACTTGGGTCAATTGAAGTGCAATGATCCCAAGTGAGTAATAGAATCTTCATCCCTCGATAGCCTTCAAGTTAGTACTTGATGAATAAGTCATTGTAATCCTTTAGCTTGGCTCTAGGTAATGGGTCCAAGGGGATGATTCCTATTAGGGAAGGAATTGAATTAAATTGGCAACAGATAATGGACTATCAAAATTTTATGAACATATATGGCATGGTTGATTTAGGCTTTGTTGAGCCTTGATTTACATGGTCAAAATGGTCGAAAAACCTTTGAGATCAAATCTAAACTCGATTAGATAGAGGTTGGGCAAATTATGAATGGAGAAGAATGTTTTTGAAGTGAAATTATTTCACTTGGTTTCAAACCTATCAATCATCTGCCCTTTTTTTTCATATTTTAATCTAAGAACTCAAGCTAGACTACGGGAAGAAAGACCCTTTCGATTCCAACCTTGAAACTTTGGAACAAGGGAGTCCTTAGATTTATTCCTTATGGAAAAATGACTATCCTTAAAAGTCTTAAATAAGTGTGGAGCAAGTTATTGTCTAATCCAACTCAAGAGTTGATTGATTCTGAATGCAAACTACAAAAGGAACTATATTGGATTCTAAAATAGAAAGACAAACTATGCTCTAAGAAAGCAAGATTAAAATAAGTCATTAGTAGGGAAAGGAATACTCTATCCTTTTATGCCATGGTCATGGCTAAAAATCAAAATCAAGAATATGTAGGCTCTTTGATTCAATTGGAAATTGGGTGGATGATAAAGAGGTGATTAAAAGGCTCTTTAGCTAGTTCTTTCAAGACATTTACTCTTTAGAAGGTTATTTGTGTGGAAAGAAGATTTTGTTTGGTAGAACATGCAAAAAAAAATTGATGGAGGAGGAAAGAAGCTTACTGACTCAGCCTTGGATAAATGAAGAAGTTAAAAATGCCCTTTGGTGCAGGAAATAATAAAACACCCAAAATTGATAGTTTACATGCTAATTTCTATAGGAAGTGTTGGTGCACCATATGGAATATAGTGAGTGATGTCATTGGTAACATCTTCAGAGAGGGTAATGTACCTTCGAAAATTAATGAGTCCCTTCTGGTTCATATTCCAAAAGTTGTGGGAGCAAACAGAGTGAAAGACTTCTAACCTATCATTCTATATATTACTGGTGTTGTGATTTCTCTTCCACTAATGTCACTCATAAATAAGAATTTGGCCATTTTCAAAATAGTAGAATGTTATACTACTAATGTACTTGCTTGCGGATAGAAATAAATAAAATTTAGTGGAAAACACGAATAAACGGCAAACGTACTGATCTATTGATAGTATAAGGAGAGTAGCCAAGATCATATTTTGTGGTGAAGGAAAGAATGGAGTTTAGAAAGATAATTAAGTACTAGATTTTACTATTTCCACTTTAATCTAGGCAACTAATGGAGCAATTTTATGGGAAAGAATATGCAAGTGATCTAAATAGAAGTAAAAACTACACTGGAATTGAGAGTAGATTTGGCAATTTCTCGATATTGGGATTTGGATTTCTTTATAAAAGATGTGAGTAACGAGTAGACAATCGTTTGAGATTGTTGTGACTACGCTATTAGAGTATTTATGAGAGTTTAAACATGGATTTTACTCACTTTCATAGAATTTATCTAACATTCATTTCATAAATTCTATCATGTGGTAGGAGTATTGTATTGTCAATATCTCATCTACACTATTAGCTAGCTATTCAAGTCCTATTGCTACTTAAATAACTATGTTAGAATTGATTTCTCATTCTAACTAATTTTTAGCTCTAGGTGAATACAAGGATTTAAGTCCCAATTCTCAAGAATCACCCATTCAAAATAGGAATCCTAGGTTCTATTCAGGTTTTTCAAATCCTAGTATGGTATCTAGACTCTATTAACTCGACACTCAAGTTATACCTAATTACATCATAGAACTAAATAAAATTCCAACTTTACACTATGACAATACAAAAACATCAATAGCTACAACTACTTCATTATGTTCATACACTAGCTAAATGCATATTAAGTTCTATTTATCACATTGATGGAGAATAAATATTTAACACAATACACATGAGCATGAAAATAAACATTGCATTAAACATGGAAAAAGCATGAGAAACATTACAAAACTGAGTTCCTTAACCTCAACAATGGAGTTCCTCAAGATTGTTTTGACAATCTCCATGGATGCAGTGGAAATCTGCAAACCTAAACCTTGAAATGAGCTAAAATCCACTAAAAGTTTATGCTACGATCATAAAAATGTAAGCAAACTTCATGGAAATCATAAAACTATGCTAAAAGTAACCTAAGACAACCTAAAGAAGAGAGAATGGTGCAAACTAGAACCATAAACCCTACAAAATGCCAAACCAAATTTGTGAAAATGAATAAGAAGAAGTTTCTATATTAGGTAAGTACTAGTATGACGGTACGAAAGGGTATTGTCATGATAGTGAACACGTGTCAAGTAATTCTCTTCTTCTTTTTTTCTTTTCTTTTTTTTTTTTTTAATGAAATGGCACGTTTTCACTTTAGAAGTTAAGTATACTATGATGACGGTAGCTAGGTACCATCATGCCGATATACCCCTCTAGTTTTGTAACTTGATTCGATTTTGTTCAAGGTATTCTTGATGGTAGATGGGCTTACCGTTATACCATCATATCGGTAGTTCTAAGTCCATGTTTCCTTCTTTTACTTTTTTCTTCGTTTCTAGATTCTTGAATTGAGGCTACCATCGATAGCTACAGGACCTACAAGATCAAACATGAAGAGCTTAAATTTTTTAAATATATGCTACTTTTGAGCATCAAAATACAAAAATATGAATTACACTTATGTTGAGAAATTATATATGATTTTAATGGAAATTCATACTTTTTTGCTTAAAAATCTATTGAATCATGTATAATTGTTGGAGAAATCCTTTAGACATACACTTATCAATACCCTTAGCTTTATAAGTTGCTTTTCCTCAAGCAAGCTTAAATCACTTTTAGAACAATGGGTAAGTGATGGACTCTCTACACTTTAGTTGTTAAGTCTTTCTTATAGTTTATACATACCAATTGTGCATTTTTCAAATTTGCTTTTGGAAAGCAATTAATTGTTCATGAAAGCTAAGTAAATGGTTGAGTGTACCTATTTACACATCTAAGAGAATTAATGAATTAATCCATGGTTCATAAAGTTAAGCCTCTTATTTAACTTAAGATTGGATAACTTGAGATTAAGTAAGTTGTCACAAAGGGAGAGAAAGGCCCTTACAATTTATAGATTAATCAATGTGTATAGAGACTTAACCCTTCCTTTAAGCTAATCATAATTTAGAAAAACATGATAAAATTGGATTGTTCTTTACTCAGATATCCCTAAATCTTTCAATTTTCTTACTTATGGCCAATTTTTACTCATCTATCCTAAACTTTTGTTCAAGAGAGCTCTTTATAATTCATCATTCCAAAAGATGTGCCAAGCACTTATTGGGTGCCCGAAATGTTCACCTATGCTCTCTTTTTCTTTTTGTTCTTCTTCTTTCTTTTTTTTTTTTTTTTGGTTGAGTTTACCCCCAACTTTCGAATATTGATCAATTTTCACTCTATTTTTTATTGGGAAATCCTTTTCAAGACCAAAATAACTTTAGTATCATTTCTAACACTATACTTAGCCATTTGGAAATTCAAAAAGCATGATACATGAAAATCAATTTTCTAAAAAGTAAATGCTTAACTCTAATTAGTGGCACCATCTTATTCTCAGCTCTTGAATATAAAGGTAAATGCAAAGGGTAACAATCTAATCTAAAGATTCTGTCACTAATTCTAGGTAATGTAATAAATTCACTCCATTTGATCCACATGCATGAACACAATGAAAATAAAGGTTAATTGCCTTTTTTCATACAACTCAGAGATTTCAAGAAAATAAAATAGACTTAGCAACTAAATACTTAGCACAAATGTAACATCAATTCAGCAAAGCACAACCATAGCTTTAATCCACTCTATATATTCCCTACCCTCAACTTTCATTTCTTATATCATCTCAGCTCATCATCATATGTAAATTAAAAAGGTGGGGTTAGAACAAAATTAACCTAAGAATTAAGCTAAGCTACTTTGTTTTCCTTTCACTCTTCAGGTCCTATTAGAGTTAAACTCGAGTCTCTTTAAAGATCGGCACAAGAACAGAAATCGTCTCAAAGTATCTTATTTAGCCATTTTCACAAAACATAAAACAAAACTAGAAAAACTTAAAGTAGAGTGCATAGAAATTAATTAAAACTCTAGTGGGTTGCCTCTTACACAGCGCTTAAGTTTTATGCCCCTCAATCAGACCCTTCTCATAATCATCATGGTGGCTGGACGTTTGGATATTTCTTAGCCCATTCTTCCAAATCTTCATCTTTAGGTTGGCTAAATATCTAGTTTGGGGGGGTGGGCTGGTGGTGTCGGAATTGGTTTGGTAGGGTTGTTGTGTTCCAGTACTTAGCAAATTCATTTTTCAAATCATTGAAATTAACATGAATATCCTCATTTTCATTCCTCTTCTCCTTGACATTTCTTGTAAATAGCTTGATTTCAGACAACCTACATCTCAAAACCATCTTTTTACCTTTGACACATATCATCGCTCCAGTCATTGCCGAAAAAGATTGACCTAAAATGAGTAGTCATGCTCCATCATTCATTTCCATCACAATAAAATCTACTGGATAGCTAAAATGACTAACTTCTACAATAAGATTTATAACAAGTCTTAATGGCTTCTTTGTTGACCTGTTAGTGAAGGACATGGAAAAATTCGCTTCCTTAAGGATTCTTATCACAACCTAGAGGGGGGTCGAGTCGTAGCAGTACCGCGATGTAATATGGGAATATTCGAGATCAAGAACCATCCTTGATCAGGGGCCTTTGGCATACTATACGAAGCATTTCACAATTACAACTTTCTCCTAGTAACTAACATTAAGTAATAGCTGAGCACATAGTTAAAAATCACAACATTCATTTAAAGCTAATCTTAACATAAATTTAAAGGGAATATACAATTTTTCCCGTAAGATAGTCATATAGTACTAAAATAGGATATCAAATATAAATAAATTATTCACTTGAGCTCTCATCCTCTTCACACCAAACAACCCTAAGCTAGTGCAACTGACTTCGAGCATCCTACAGCCTACCTTCAGCCAAAGATCTTGTTGTAATAACAAACTATAAGTGGAGGGGGG